>CAIGQZ010033055.1:1240693-1253485 GCA_903798205.1 Danio tinwini
ATGTATTATTATTATGTGTAGAAGTATGAGATAAATGAAACTGTAAAACGTAATGCTGTTTCATTATGACACTAGGATTTCTGAGCATTTCAAATATATTTTTACATAAGTGGTTGTTCATTCATTCATTAATTTTCTTTTAGGCTTAGTCCCTTTATTAATCTAGGGTCGCCACAGCGGAATAAACCGCCAACTTATCCAGCATATGTTTTACGCAGAGGATTCCTTTCCAGCTGCAACCCATCTCTGGGAAACATCCATACACTCTCATTTACACTCATACACTATGGACAATTTAGCCTACCCAATTCACCTGTACCGCATGTCTTTGGACTGTGGTGGAAATCGGAAATTTTAAATTTTAAATTCAATGAAAAAAAGTTCTTGTTATGTTCATGAGGATCATTAAATGTCTATTAAATGAAAGAGATTAGCTGAGTTTACTTTAAAAAAAGGTGATCAGTTGACTTAATAAAGTGAGTAAACCCATTGACTTAAAAATGTGTCTGTGCTCATATGTATGCGTGTTTTAGAAGGAGGTCTGTCTAGTGCAGTGTTATATATAGGACTAATGTTCAGGCAGTATGCAGGGCAACCCCTGGTCATCAGAGTCAGGACCTCCCCTCGAACCCTGACACCATTAGTGTGAGCCTGTGATTTAGAAACAACCGAGGCAGAAATAGACAAGTGGCAAGTCTTCATGCATTTGGAGAAACAGGCTATTCTCATTTGCACATATGAATGCACCATAAATAGACAATCAGATTATATAGCTTAATTATTTTGGAGAATGACAAATGCACACACACACGCACATGCACATGGTGATCTCAGGATCATTTGTCTGATAGGGTCTGTCAGTGTGTGTTGCGTGTGTGTGTGTGTGTGATGGAGAGTTAATTGTTCAGCTCCAGGCTGGAGGGGTTAAGGTATGCTTGTGTTGCCTTCCTGTTCAGTTCATCACTGACTTTACAGACAGACTTTTTGAAGCACATCCTGAGGAAACAGCTTTCAGACCAGTTTTGAAGGCACTATTATGTCATATCCAATGATCCACAAAATTTCAAGTTGGGTTTGAGACATAAACAGGCAAACCTTTAATGTCAACCCAGACTCCTTAGAAATATACGCCTGTTGTGGCATTTCTGTAAAATGATATTACGTAAAGTTACTTATTACACATTTTGCAACACTTTAGTAATGTTTTTAGTGATACATTTTATCCAGCCCTGGGGTCTGATTCATAAAATTTGCATAGAAACTTTCCTAAAAAGTGAACATACACCAGAATATTTGGTTTAATTTATTTATTAATGATTATGGCTCATAAGACGACTCAAAGTTGTTAAATGAAGTCAATATTTAAGTTAAAATTACATGCGCACATTCTCTCATCAAGTTTGTTTTTATAGATCATAACTTTTTGCTTGAGAAGAGACTCCAGATGAGTATGAATCTGGGAACATTTCATTGCAGTCGAATCATTGCTACGATCATTAGATGTTGATATTTAGTTGGTTTTAGGTTGGACGTTGGACATTGACGTTGGCCTGATGTTGAGTTCTGACGCCAACCCGATTTTCATTTTCAAACAAATTGCAATGATGTTAGGGTACAACGTCAATCTGACGTCATGTTCACGTCTTGTGCCTGCTGGGTGTTTAAGGCCATTTTGGTCATGATACAGTAAACATCCATCATCTTCTCATCAGTGACATGCATCTAAACCATCTCTGGGTCAATGCATGTAAAGATTTTGGACATCTTGTTGGACACTTGTATTGTTTCAAAACAGTTTGTTGCAATTATAAATCGCCCATGTCTTGAGGTAGTTCATTATGAGGCGATTTAATTTTAATGTGTGATTTGATTGAACAGGAGTCACAGGACTGATTTTTCTAATCCCCATAGACAAGAAAAAATAAAGTAGTGACTGCAGGTTGAAGGAAAGTAGTGGAGTTAAAGTACCAATACTGCACTTAAAATCTACTCAAAG
Organism: Danio tinwini; assembly: GCA_903798205.1. Lineage (NCBI taxonomy): Eukaryota > Metazoa > Chordata > Actinopteri > Cypriniformes > Danionidae > Danio > Danio tinwini. The sequence goes on from CAIGQZ010033055.1 coordinate 1,242,690, forward strand.
GGAAAGTAAAAGTACACATTTTTAAAACTACTTAGTAAATTACAATTCCTGAGAAAAAACTACTCAATTACAGTCATTTGAGTATTTGTAATTATGGCTCTTTTCCACTGACTGGTACAGTACGGGTCGGTACGGGTCAGTACGCTTTTATGGTTGTTTCCACTGTCAAAAGGCATACCGAACCGAACTGTACCACTTTTTCGGCACCCTTTCGAAAGGGTACCAAACACTAGAAAGGGTACCAAAAGGGTCCCAAAGGCGGAGCTAGACGTGCAGCTGAACGCTATTGGTTTAAAGAGATACGTCACGATCTCATGCAACAAGCCAGAATGAAAACAAAGGAGCCGCCATGTTTTCAGCACAGCCGAGAGATTACAGTGTAATTATATAAATATAATAACGAGCCCTGTTCGATGTGGGCTCAAATGAACATTGTTGTCGTCTTGATGAACAGCCACAAAGACAAAAAAAGAGCAGATTTTACCTTGTGCCCCATAGATTTTTACGAGCCAGTCTAAAGCGCGAGCGGTTTCGCTTTTTTGCTTGCGGTTTTGCTTTTTTTGCTTGTTTTGCGAGCCTCGTGTCTATATTTGAAATAACAAACTTCTTGAGCTGATGATAATAACGTGTGCTTGTTTATTGACGTGCTTTTGATACCTGATCCTGTCAGAAACTGACAAACGCGAGCGTGACGCGTGACAAAACAAAAGGAGAAGCCGGAAAAAAGGAGCACATTATTTTTTCAGCAAACGTGAACAAACTGCCATGTTTAACTATTATCATCACCTTTTTTCTTGTTAGAATTACTTTCTAACAAGAGCCTACAAGTGCTGCTGAAGATTAAAGACACATTTAATCATGAGAGGTTTGCTGACTGGGCTCTATTTCCTGCTGTTTTGAACCTAAATAAGGACTAAATGTATGCTGTGTGTAGTTTTTCTGTAAGTGGTATTATATCGGAGACTGTAAGGGTCTGTATGTGTTTATATATGTTGCATTTATTTATTTATATAATTGCAGACATTACAGTAGGCTATTTTGCACTGTCATTGATCTGCAGTTATAAACAACTCATGTTTATAGAAAAGTTAGTAATAAACATTTATGCAGAAGTATTTATGTGTGTAAAGCATCTGTTTTGTGAGAAGTGCTTCTCATATGATATGTGAGCGACCTGTACAGTTTTACTTTAGACATTTTCTCGAGAGAAAATGACATTGACTGCAACTTTCTGTCGTACACCATGCCCACCAAAAGAGTACCATTGGTACCCTTTTAGCAGTGGAAACGCTAGCCTGATAAAGGTGACCCGTACCGACCCGTACCATACCATATTGTACCAGTCAGTGGAAACGAGCCATTAGTTACTTTACACCACTGCTAAAATGTTAATGCTCTATTACTTTTGAAAACATCTCCTATACTAAACCTGTCATAAATCTAAATAAAATCAAATAGATACAAATGGAGATTTAGTCTTTGAACTCTTTTTTTTCCTCCACAAATGCAGTATACCAGTTAGGCTGCCAAAACTTTACTCAATTTGAAAAGCAATACATATGGATTCGGTTATGAAATGCAACGTCACAATGTATTAGATTGCACTGCAGTGAAAGTATTTTGAGATCATAAAATACAATTGTGCAAGAAGCTATGTAAAAGAAACCTTTAAAAATACTGGCCTCATAGTCAAAACTTGTTTGAAATGAAATGTAAGTTGCTGTTTAACTGTCACTATTGCTCATTTCAACTGGAGACTGCAGGGATTTGCCAAAATTGAGGTGTTTTCTATTAAACTTATATTGTGCATCTTTATACAGAATATTAAGTTGAAAAAGTGTAAAAGTGACTTTAGGAATTAATTATTAGAATCTTGTTTAAAGGGATTGTTCACCCAAAAATAAAAATTATTTTATTTAATTATTTAAACTTGTGTGGTTTTAATCCTTTATGAGTTTCTTTCTTCTGTTCCACAAAACAAGATTTTTTAAGAAATCTTGTTGCTGGGACACATTGACCTCCATAGTTGGAATATCTCCTTTTGTGTCAAAGGAAGAAAGAAAGTCAAACAGGTTTCGAACAACTGAATGGTGAGTAAATGATGACAGAATTTTTGGGTGAGCTATCCTTTTAACTAACTAAACAATAAATGCCACACACACACACACACACACACACACACACACACACACACACACACACACACACACACACACACACGCACTATAATTATGCTGCCATTAAACAGCAGAGGAAACCATATAAAGGCACCATAGAGCTTCTTACAGTACAGAATATATTTATACATTCATAAAAGATTTATTTCGATCTGGGGTTTGATCTTAATGTCTATTTGTGTTGTAGTTATGTAACTGTTTTTGTGTGTATGCGTTCATGTGTTTGTGATTTGGAGTGGATTGGTAGCTATGTATCAGACTAATGGAAAGCATTAGCTTTTTACAAAGCTCATATACAGCCAAATCTGTAATGCCCTACATTAACACATGCACACACACACACACACATGTGTGATGTCTCTAATATTTTTTATAAGTAACCTCTTTTATATAAAGTAAAACAAATCTTAGTTTGTCATAGTTGTTGGACGGGAAATGAATGGTGTGATGATGCAATAACATTGTGCAATTGCTTATCTATGGCGAATGAGGGTAATTTGGAACAATTTTTCCCCACTATCAACTTCTGCAATTTTCTACGATTGCCACTCCAAGCAATACTTTAAGCAAACAGATGAGCCCTTAATCCATGGAGGTCTTATTTATCTCAATGGCAGCTGCTTAGCTTGTGCATGAAGTCCAGAATGACCTGCATATTATCTTTACTTCCATTGCACCTAGTTTCAGAAAATGTCCTATATGTAGCTTGCAATGCAACTTTAAATAACCACAATTTACACTTATGTAATGTTCAAGGACTAGATTTTCTAAAAAAAATTATAAAAATAAAATAACAAATGAAACATTGTAAGAGTTTCCTTTTGAAACAAATTGATGGAGAGTATTTAAATGAATAGTCAAGCATAATTTTTGTAGGTTTGCAGGGGTACCCATAGATTACATACTCTGAAGTGAAGTTTATTTATAAAGTAATTTTGAGGGGATCACGTCCTTATGATTGCTTGCGGCTGGTCCCACATTATCCAATTTATGATTCAATAATCAAACCACTATAAATACCCTAAGTTCCATATAACAGCCATCTTCGTTTTGAAGAATCCCCCCTTCCACCTATACTCCTCCTTTCCTAGATGGATGACACGGTGGCCCAGTGGTTAGCACTGTTGCCTCACAGCAAGAATGTCACTGGTTCTAGTCCTTACCAAGCCAGCTGATTTGAGTTTACACATTCTCCCTGTGCTCACGTGAGTTTCCCCTGGGTTCCCCAATTTCCTCCCACCGTCTAAAAAACATGCAACTTAAGTTAATTGACTAATCCAAATCGCACCATAGACATGCTCCTAGTAAGTTATTTCTTAAGAGCAATCTGTTTATTAGCTGCTACAGCAGAGGAGTTCTCGAGAACTACCTGAGCTCAAATTCTCCTCTCGCCTTGCAAACAGAAGGGAGCCCCGGGCTCGAGGATCTTATGAGCTCAGGGCCCTCTCCCGGGACAGCATGCCAAACAAGCTTTATAATCAATCATCAGCTAAGTGTGAACTCTTGAAATATCATTGGGTGCAGTTACACAAAACAGTTTTCAACTGAAAATGTAAACCTTTTATGCATTTTGGCCATTCATTGGCACAACGATGGTGTTATGAAGATTTAAAAACTCTGAAAAACAGGTTTGTGCAATTTTTGTATTCAAATTACACTACAAAAAGACGTGATTTTGTGAAAATGTGCATCAATATTATGTATATATAGACTATAGTTATGTGTGAGTGCTTACAATAACAAACAACTAAATCAACTATAATGGACTAAATGACCATATACTGTATGTGTAGTGTTTTTTTTTTATATAGTGGCATCACTAGCTACAGTTCTGATGTGCATAATACAGCATTTTATCATTTCAATGAATCAATGAGAATCAAAATGGGTTTCAGTAACACAGAGATAATCTTCTTTGATTTTAGCACATCAGTGTTGTATAAACATACTGTATGTTGCACTTCTTTCAGATTTAATTAGTTATAATGGAACTGATACGGCTGTGTCTGTGTTCATTGGCAGAGGTTTCGCTTTTATTGGATTACGGTTTAAGTTGTCTTGATTAATCAGTCGTCAAACTTCAAACATTTTGTTATAAGTCCACACCACAACCATAATAAAAGCAACACAGAAACATATTGGCCCTCATTCAAATAACTTCTTAATAATTTTCTTGAATTTGTTCTTAAGAAACTTCCTAAGAACAATCTACATCAGATTCACAACATGTTCTTAAGCATCAGAATTATTCACGCCTGCTTTCTTAAAGGGATAGTTCACCCAAAAATGAGCATTCTGTCATTTACTCACCTTTTACTTGTATAAAGCTATAAGGAGTTTTAATCTAATTTGAACACGAAAGAAGATATTTAGAAAAATGTCAAAAATCTTGTAACCACTGACTTCCATAGTATTTGTTTCTCCTACTATGGAGGCCAATGCACAGGTTCCTAATATTTGTTGGAATGTTGAAGAGATGTGCAGACTGTGTTAATTATTATTATTATTATTATTATTATTATTATTATTATTATTATTATTATTATTATTATTATTATTATTATTACTTTCTATAAAATAAGCTAGTTATCTCATTTGGCATACAAATAATTTATATTCTTCAATTCTGTACCTTTGTAAAGAAAATAAACTCTATTTTTTTATTTCCATTAACAGAGGTATCATGATATGTATCTGATGTCAGTACTGCAGATTGATATTAAATTAACATTATAAGTTTATGTACCCCAAAAAAATCTTAAAATGAAAAACTTTCATCTGTGGCATTGCATTGCATGATGCTTTTCGCTGTAATGTCTGACTATGTCTTATAGCCAATATACATGTGTATTAGGGATGTGCATCTCAGAACTGAGGCTAATATGATACACATCTTGATGCAAAGCCAGCAATGCAATACATTAAAGATACACATGAAGCAGCTACCAATACAATACAATATGATATGATATTATACGATACGATATGTTTAACCCCCATCACAATGCAGTATGGTCTAACTTCCAATATATTACAATGGAAAATGTATGATCACTTTTTTAACTGTTAACTTGCATTTACATTTGTCTTTCTTATAATTAGATAGCTATGCGAACAGAAAAAACAAAAAATATTTTTGGTTAAAAAATGACTCAGCCACCATTTTACCAGGAAACATTCATTCATTCATTCATTCATTCATTCATTCATTCATTCATTCATTCATTCATTCATTCATTCATTCATTCATTCATTCATTCATTCATCATTAATTCATTCATTTTCCTTTGGCATACACTATGTACAGTTGCCTTGAACTGCGCCGAAGCACGCTTGTCCCCCCTCCCCTCTGCCCCGACAGCCCGAACTCACATTGCAACCGAGCCGAAGCACACTTACGTCATCGATGATGCGCTGTTCAGTTTAGCAGAAGAGAAGCGCTCTCGCTCAGCACAGTGGAGATTTCTTTAGTTATATCATTTAAGTCATTTGATATGCAGTGACACGCAGTCAAATATTTCATCGAACAGATCAGCCACTTTTGACACTCATAAATGTTAATAAAGTCCTCGTACTGCAGGTATTAGGAGGTTTGCTGAAGGTGCAGCTGATGTGCAGTGAGCGGTTTGTGTCTTTAATAAACTACGAGAGTTTGTGTTCAATGAACAGTAAGAATATACTGTTCTACTATAAAATACAGTGTATATATATGTATATACACCCCTATTTATTTTTCCCCCAATTTCTGTTTAACGGAGAGAAGTATTTTTTAACACATTTCTAAACATAATAGTTTTAATAACTCATTTTTAATAACTGATTTATTTTAGATTTGTCATGATGACAGTAAATAATATTTTACTAGATATTTTTCAAGACACTTCTATACAGCTTAAAGTGACATTTAAAAGCTTAACTAGGTTAATTAGGTTAACTAGGCAGGTTAGGGTAATTAGGCAAGTTATTTGGTTTGTTCTGTAGACAATTGCAAAAAAAAAATCTTAAAGGGGCTAATAATTTTGACCTTAAAATGGTGTTTAAAATTTTTTAAAACTGTTTTTATTTTAGCCGAAATAAAACAAATAAGACTTTCTCCAGAAGAAAAAATATTATCAGACATACTGTGAAAATGTCCTTGCTCTGTTAAACATCATTTGGGAAATATTGAAAAAAGAAAAAAAAATTAAAGGGGGGCTAATAATTCTGACTTTAACTGTATATATATATATATATAGTCGGTCCTATCATGCATTTCTGTGAGAAAGAAAATAATTGCGTTAACAAATATGGGAGACTGGGAAGTGTTGTAACATGTTAGTTAGCACTGCCCATTTTAGCAGTCAGAAACAACATTTACAACCTTCGTTCCTTTTAAACATGTTTGACTTTTATCTGTTGAACACAAAATAAAATATTTTAAAGCAAGCTAAAAACTTGTAACCATTGACTTGTATCCATAATAATAGTTTTTCCTACTATCAAAGTCAATGGTTACAGATTTTCAGCTTCTTCAAAATCTTTTTTCATTTTGAGTAAACTATCCCTTTAATAAAAAATCATAGTTCACTTTGTTCTGTAAAGTTCTTTTTCATAAACTGGATAGGGTTGATATTAGTTCACCAAATAAAGTAACTTTAACTCTGTATTGTGGTTTAATCTCTGACTGTGAAGAACATATTCAAGTGTGTTAGTTCCTAACCTGTTGCACAGCTCATTTGTGGTAAAAGTCATGCATGATGCAGCTATTTAAAAAAAAAAAAAAAAAAAAGCAGATTTTTTGGACGGGACGTTTGTCATAGAGATCAGATATCAGGTCAAGTTAACCAAAGATTTTCAGCAAATGATATCAGTCGTTTGACAGATTTGCCCTCACAATTGTTTTGTACATTTTTATAGTGCTAAAAAGCACAGTAATTTTAAACAGAAAGTGTCCATGTTGCACTGTAAATGAAAAAGCCGTCTTTACTTTCACTATCGATTTCCACATGAAGCGCCCCTTTACCGTTGACATAACAGCTCAAAATTGTAATTTAATATAACGCATATAACAGCTATGAGCGGAATCGTGGAAAATAAACCTTGTAACTCTGATCAACAAATGACATGTTTAGTCTACTCGCATATGACAATCAGTTTTGGTCTGTTTTAAAAGCGAACCGTACGGCAAGCAACATTGTAACAATTTGAATTTCAAAACAAGCCAGCCAATCTACAGGGATGAAAGCACTCGTCATACAAGAAAATAGCTGAAGTAACAGGTATTTCCAGCAATTGACATGCATTCAAGCGCATATTTATGCCCGAGCTTTGATATAAATAAGCAATTACTTAGAGGAGAGGGACACAGCAGGGGTCAAAGCGATTTAAACGGGGGCCAGTGCCCCTGTGGCCCCACCCCTAGATCCGCACCTATACAAATAGTCTGGAACATTCACATTCTGTTCTTAGTTCAAAACAAAACTCATATAAGGAGACTTAAGTGAATGATTTATATAAGGAGACTTAAGTGAATGTCAGAATCTTTGTAAAAAGAGTTTTTTTTTCCAGCTAATGAGTGATAAAAACATTGCCATTTAATTCAGAATCAATCCGATTTACAAAACTTTAATGCAGCAGATTAGCACACTTATAATAAACACAATGTTACAACGTGTGTCAATGCTAATATAGTTACAGGCCTTTACATGAGAACAATCCTAAAGGCTTTCCATGTGAGAAACAACTGAGATATTGACGAGATCCTATTTGTTATTCTTCCTTTCTACGAGTCCACGGCAGTGATGGATGGATTGATGGCGCTGACAGAGGAGTGTCAGGACAGAGAAGAGAAATAACAGGCAGTAAACTAAAGAAATGTGTGTGTTTGTAAAGGTCTTTCCCTCTGGAGAGACGCCAGCAGTGCAGCCAACTTGCTGAATCTAAACCACATGGTTTCACTGACTGGCATCAACACACACACAAACACACACACATATTCACACACGTGTTTGAGCACATGTTCTACTTCTGTTGTCCACCCACACATACAACCAGCAGCAAATAAACACACACACATACACACGCACACAGAGTATATAATTGACTGTGAGCTGATGTATTATTCTGACCTACATTACTGTGTGTGTGGATGTGATGGACTTGGCTGGTGCTGAATGCTGTACAATGCTTCAGCACAGTCAATTCTATCATTGTTTGTCTCACAAACGAGCTTCTGTCCGTCTCTCTCTCACACACCTGTAGGACTAAAGATCATTTTATTGCACAAGTTTCCACTTTTTGTATATATTAATATGCCAAATATTTTGGGTTTTTGTAAGTAAGCTTAAAACTAAACATAGTTATGTAGTGTGTACATGCTACAAGAGGTTATGCTTCAGTGATTTTCACATGGTTACGAGTTGTCCTTTAAACTACTAATTTACCATGGTCAATTTACTACAACATTCAGTCTAAAGTAGATTAATAATTATAGAATTTCTAGATTTTACACCTAACGCATACATCAATTTTAAGCACGATGTTTGCTAAGTGAATGAAACCATAGTGTAAAGTTTTTTAATTCATTTCTAAAAAAAACTGATTATATTGTATTCAATTCTAAATTAAACCCAAGTACTAATGATCATAGTAATGATAATCCAAAATGACAGATGAAGAAAAACCTTTCACAATGAGTAAGCATGGAAAAAATCTAAGACTACATATGCAAAACTCCTTGTAACAAGGTCAGTGGAAAATTAAAAAATATCTAAAAAGACACAAGGGGCCCTATTCATCATACACCTTTCGCAATAGGGTGCAAGACATGTTTGACGCGATTTGTTGCTATTTTCAAACCAACACAACCCTAATTTTCACGTTTTGAGCCACGTTCTTTAAACTTTGTGGACTCACGGGTGTGCCTGTCTATAAAGGAGATTATATAAAGGAGTGTTGCTAGTTTGAAGAACTTAAATAAACTGGCATTGACCATCTGAAAGCAGGTCTAAAGTCCAGCGCAGAGTACATTGGTTATGCATATGTGGGTTTAAATGCTTACACATTGCTAAATATACACAGGATGTACAGCAAAACACACATATGTTTACATATGCAAAAAATTAAAGGGTTAAAATGTTACAAAAATATATTTTCTACATAAATATAAAAAAACATTACCTCCATGCCTCATTTTAGGGGGCTTTTTCAGTTTATTCATTACTATTTTCATTTGTATAATGTTATTATTATAATTAGTAGTATTATTTATTATATGCATATTTATATTTGTTTTAATAAAAACAAGTTTAGATTTGTCTACCTGTCGAGTTTTGAAGACGTTTGCATCACCATATGGGGCATAAGACTAGGACGTGTGTTTGTATATAACTCCACGCGTTGTTATTATTGTTCATTTATTAGTTTGCTGAAAATTAGAACTGAATTTATAAATAGTTTTGAAAAAACATTTTTGCATTTAACAAACAAAATTAAATTTGTAGGCTAATGGACCTCTTCAGTTGAGAGAGTTTCCACTGTTTCCTTATTCATGAAAGTATGGAGTAAAGTAAAGAGTAAAAGTAAAGAGACAGTAAAGAGGCCTAATGGCGGAGGCTCGTTCTTTATCCTATCATATGATGCAACTGACTCTTAAAGGGAATGGGAGACTCTGATTGGTTTAATGCACAATATGCTCAAAACACACCTATAACTCATTAAGAGAATAAGCACAACCCTGTTAGATCATGTGCCAGGGTGCAGAGCCTATTTTTTCATTCTTAAAATAGCAAAAGTGGATTCAGACATGCCCTTAATGCTTTTGCACCATGCGCCTTAGACTTTGCGCCTAGATCGTTAAAACAGAGCCCAAGCACTCAAATGCTTAAGTTATAATTTGTTGCTTTTATCATACACTCAAAAAAGATGTTTACTGCTTGTTCAAATAACTTATTTAAAATGAGCTGAACCATCACAATTCTTGAGATTTTTATGGGACAACTTCATTGTTTTAGGTTATATCCTCCTCATTTTGTGAAAACAATTTAGTGAACTTAATCGGTTTGTGGCGGCACATTGGCACAGTGGGTATCGCAGTCGCCTCAAAGAAGGAAGGTTGCTAGTTCGAGCCTCAGCTGGGTCAGTTGACATTTCTGTGTCCAGTTTTCATGTGGGTTTCCTCCGGGTGCTCCGGTTTCCCCCACGAGTCCAAAGACATGCACTATGGGTGAATTGGGTAAGCTAAATTGTCCGTTGTGTATATGTGTGAATGAGAGTGTATGGGTGTTTACCAGTGATTGGTTGCAGCTGGAAAGGCATCCGCTGTGTAAAACACATGCTGAATAAGTTGGTGGTTCATTCTGCTGTGGTGACCCTTAATTAATAAAGAGACTAAGCCAAAAAGAAAATGAATGAATGAATATCGGTTTGTGTGAAGCAATTGTGTGATACCCAGCATTTTTTACAGTGTTTAAACATGACTGTTCATGACTGACATTCTAAAACATATGCTAGAGTAATTGGTGGTTCATTCTGCTGTGGTGACCCCTGATAAAGCAGGCAATAAGCAGAAGGAAAGGTAGTGATTGAGTGAGTCTTATAAACAAAAATGTATCATTATAAGTAAATGTTTACACATGAAAT
>CAIGQZ010033055.1:1268485-1281914 GCA_903798205.1 Danio tinwini
TATATATATCATAAAATATATTTTAGAAAATACATAAAACTGCATTTTGCCTTAAGCCAACTTTTTATAGATCAGTTAAACCCAACCATCCACCCCCCAATCCCCTGAGGCCTTCGTTTATCTTCAGAACACAATTGAATATATTTTTATTAAATTAGAAAGCTCCCTCATCCTCCACATACAGCAACAGTTCTGAGATGTGCAAAGTCCAGAAATAAAAAACAGTAAACATTGTCAAAAAATTGCACGCGACTTCAGTGGTTCAATTGTAACCGTAAGAAGTTCATACTTTCATTTCAATTCAATTCATCTTTATTTGTATATCGCTTTTACAATGTGGATTGTGTCAAAGCAGCTTCACATAGAAGATTATAGTGAGTGGAAAGTGTCAGTTCAGTTTTCAGAGTTTAAGTCAGTTCAGTTCAGTTTAGTTCAGTGTGGTTTAATATTCACCACTGAGAGTCCAAACACTGAAGAGTAATCCATCGATGCGCAGCTCTACAAGTCCTTAACCATGCAAGCCAGTGGCGACAGTGGCAAGGAAAAAACTTCACCAATTGGCGTAAGTAAAGGATAAAAACCTAGAGAGAAGCCAGGCTCAGTTGGGCACGACCATTTCTCCTATGGCCAAACGTCTTGCGCAGAGCTGCAGTCTAGGCGCCGGAAGTTGGTGAACGCTGGGCGTCAGCGAAGACTTTGCTGTCTCTGGAGGTCACAGGAATCAGACGCATGCTCTCCAATCCTTTATGACCACCACAGCAGCTGCTAAGGATGCGGCCTGGTCCAGGATTGTGGAACCTTGGGATCATCTTTTTACAGGTCTTGGATTGCATCAGTGGCACTGCATAATCTCTGGGGGGTCTCGGGATGAGTATCCCCAGGTGGAAAAAGAAAATAGTTAGCATAGCTGCTGTTCATAGTGTATATAAACGAGATGCGTTGAGCACATTCATGCATCATACCGCTATGTAATGCATTGAGTGTATGCTTTACTAAAAAGATAGGTCTTTATTCTAGTTTTGAACTGCGAGAGTGTGTCTGAGCCTCGGACATTATCCGGAAGGCTATTCCAGAGTTTAGGAGCCATAAATGAGAAGACTCGACCTCCTTTACTCGATTTTGCTATTCTAGGTACTACCAGAAGCCCTGAGTTTTGAGATCTTAAAGAGCGGGTTGGATTGTAGCGAAACAGAAGGTTGCCTAGATAAACAGGAGCTAGATTATTTAAGGCTTTATAGGTAAGAAGCAATATTTTAAAATCAATACGAAACTTAACAGGTAGCCAGTGTAAGGTGGAAAAAATTAGGGTAATATGATCATATTTTCTAGACCTAGTAAGAACTCTGGCAGCTGCATTTTGTATTAGCTGAAGTTTGTTAATAGATGATGCTGGGCAACCAGCGAACAGAGCATTACAGTAATCCAGCCTAGAAGTCATAAAAGCATGAGCTATCTACTTCTCTCATTGTTCACATAGGTTTCCTCCGGGTGCTCCGGTTTCCCCTACAGTCCAAAGACAAGCAGTATAGGTGAATTTAATAAGCTAAATGGTCCATAGTGTATGTGCAGGTTTAAATGCAGGAGTGAATGGGTGTTTCCCAGTTCTGGGTTGCAGCTTGAAAGGCATTCGATGCGTAAAACATATGCTGGATAAATTTAGGGTTCATTCTGCTGTGGCGACCCCTGATTATTAAAGGGACTAAGCTGAAGGAAAATGAAGAATGAATGAATGAATGAATGAATGAATGAATGAATGAATGAATGAATGAATGAATGAATGAATGAATGAAAAAAACTATAGACACAAATCCGTTCACCTATATCTTCTCTCCCTTGTCAAGTCAGCATGCAAGTTGGCACAGGAGGTAAAATGTTGCATAGAACAGTTAGATTAGAAATGTTTATTTTTTTATTTTTATAAATATTATATTATATATTATATTATAAACCAGATATATCTATTTCTTCAAAAGATCTGTAAAAGACTGATGATTTCAGTAAATACATTTCTTTTTTCCTAAATAAAATGTGTTCATTGTGGTACAATGTTGACTTATTATTTCACAAATAAATGTCAAAATATTGAAATCGCTTATGTTCTTACATGCAGTATAAGAGAACTGGATGAACAAAATTGGCCATAGTGTATGTGTGTGTTAATGTGAGAGTTACAGTAACTGGGTTGCGGCTGCATAAAAAATATGCCAGAATAGTTGGTGATTCATTCCACTGTGGCGACCCCTAATAAATCAGTGACCTAATCGAAGAAAAATGAATGAATGAAAATGCTTACTGATATTTTATAGTGTTAAATTTTAAGCAGGACAATCATCACAAATAAGCTCAAAAAGGCAGCTTTTAACTGAGATAGACACTACACATCTAGAACTTTGGTAATGTGAGTGTCCATTTTTAATACATGAGATTTCTAATGCAAATTATCATGAAGTGCAACCATAAGGTGCGTTACAATGGCCAAAAATAGCACAACGGTAGTTTGTAGACACCCTCATATACAACAATAGAGAACATACTGTACATGAGATTCGATTCTTGCTTCTTGGCATTTGGTGACAAGAAGGCGACAAGCTTTATTTGAGCGCTGGTTGACGATGGCTCATTTCTGTGTGCTGTCACTATTATTATGGTGCCATGTCTTGGCTGTGTATTTAAAAATGGAACTTCCTGTGTTGTCTTTCCATTGGCTTGTTACACACACTGGTGACTATTCTCTGTAAACTAATCAGCATTCAGCTGCGAATTTAGCTCCAATATTTTGTAACCATTCTGTTGTACTTTTTGGAAACGTGGTACGGTACGGTTTGGTTCAGTCATTTGACAGTGGAAACAGACATAAATGCATGCCATGCTGTACTATACTGAATCATACCACTCAGTGACAACTGGCCATTATTCACCAGACAGCTTTGGTGTTTGTCAAAAAGGTAGATAATTTTTAAAGAATTTCACAGTGGGTTGAGAGAGAAAAATTCAGATATTCTAGTTTTGGGTGCTTCTAAATGAATTAACGATAACACATTACAATTACAATACCAGTACATGAATAATGATGTATTAATATGTTAACTAAATATTATGTTATTATGAATTAATGATGAGTTAAGGTATGCACTAATCATGAACTAACTTTAACTACAACATGTGTCACATGAGTTCATGTGTGAATAACGGCTACCTTAATTACTTGTTAGTACATGTTGTTAATTAATGTATTAATTTACATTTAAGCTAAATGTAACCAACATGAACCCACGAGCTGTTAATGTATAATTATGTCATGACTTTACTTGGAGGGGCACAACACCATTAACTCATACTTAACTACTCATGAACTCCTGTTGATGTTGACCAAACACTTCTCTATGGTTATTCAGTGTAAACTCACTAGTTGGGCGTGCATAAGGAGTTAGCGAGTAGTTAAGAATGGGTTAATGGTGATGTGGCCCTCCAAGTAAAGTCACAAGATAATTATACATTAACATATCATGAGTTCATGATAGTTAAATTAGGCATAAACTAATGTGGTAATTAATACATTTATTAACAAACAACCATGTACTAACAAGTAATTAAGGTAGCCGTTATTCACACATGAACTCATGTGGGTCATGTTGTAGTTAAAGTTAATTCATGAATAGTGCATACCTTAACACATCATCAATTCATAATAAAGTAATGTTTAGTTTACATATTAATACATCATTATTTATGTACTATTATTGTAAAGTGTTACTGAATCAACTATCCCTTTTAAATGGTGAAAATCCCTTACGTCCACCTAAAAAACAATTACCCTTTGAATAGGGCTCAGGTTGCTCTTTCATGCTAAGTATACACAATTTTGCGTAATTTTTGCTAATTTGAGTTAATCCAATTGGGAAGAAACCAATATCTTTGTTCATGGTCCCCCAACGGCTACTTACTTTAAATAAAAAGGGCATCTAGACAAAAATGCCTGTTTCAGACTGGATACACAAACCAAGCGATAGTGGTGTAGACGCTGAGGGAGTGTATATGGAGCAGAAGCTGCATCTTCTGGTTGTGCTTTCATTCATGCAGTGTTTGTTGAACTGCAGCATATGTAGATTACTTCAAATACAGAAAAATCCATGTTGCGCCATCTTTTTTATGTTGTTCTCATCCAGGATGTGTCTGTGCTTTAATTTGAGCCAGCTAAAATTATACTTTTATCTTATTATTTCTTGTTTAACACTGGAATTGCTGGAACTAAACCTCTCATCAACAGAACGAATCAAAATCCTACACTAACCTTTGCTGATGAGGAGCCTGTTTTAAAGACAGAGAAATGACCCAAAGTTCACTTTATTGATGAAAGCAAGTTTAAATGATCTGGGTTTGATGGGAAACATTGTTCACTATCAAACTAGGGGAAAATTGTGTAAGTTACTAAAGTGTGTAAGTGTATTTATTTGAGGGATATATATTTTTTGCAGCATATTTTTTTTTTCCTTTTGGTGCTGCGTTTTCTTTCTCACGTGGGTTTCCTTCAGGTGCTTAGGTTTCCCCCATGATCCAAAGACATGTAGGTGAGTTGGGTAAATTGGCCATAGCGAATGACTGTGTGTGTGTGTGACTGAGAGAGTGTATGGGTGTTTCCCAGTACTGAGTTGTGGCTGGAAGGTCAAGCACCGCATACAAGATATGCAGGAGTAATTGGTGGTTCATTCTACTGTGGTAACCCCTGATAAATCAGGGACTAATCCAAAGGATAGTAAGTGGGTGAGTGTGTTATAGACTATATGTCAGTAAGATATAACAGTGCAAATGCAAAGGCAATGCCACAGATGACAGTTTTGCATGGTTTTTTTTTTTTTAGTATAAGTGGAATAATTCACTCCAGTCCGATGAATTATTAGAAAATTGCTTTGCGTCTTGGTAGAATTACCTCTCTGGTAGGCATTACTCACTTACTTTATTTCAGCTTAGTCACTGTCTATCAAGTGGTTGCCACAGTGCAATAAACTGCACTGTGGCAGTTTATATAAACACTCTGACATGTGTTTGATGCAACGCTAACATGTGAGCCCCCAGTGCTGGGAAACACCCATACACTCTCATTCACACACCCATTTATACACTATGATCAATCTAGTTGATCCAATTCACCTATACCAGATGTATATATATATATATATATATATATATATATATATATACACATACAGTTGAAGTCAGAGTTATTAGCACCCCTGAATTATTAGCTCCCCTGTTTCTTTTTTTCTCTAATTTCTGTTTAACAGGAAGACGATTTTTTTCAACACATTTCTAAACTTAATAGTTTTAATAACTTATTTCTAATAACTGATTTATTTTATCTTTGCCATGATGGCAGTAAATGATATTTGATTAGATATTTTTCAAGACACTTTTACAGTATACAGCTTAAAGTGACATTTAAAGGCTTAACTAGGTTAATTAGGTTAACTAGGCAGGGGTGGGTTTCCCAAAACCATCGTTAGCCAACTAAGGTCACAAGTTCTGTCGTTACAAACATAGTTCGTTGATTTGCCGTTTCCCAAATCCATCACTCCAACGAACATTCTCAAACTGCGTTGCAAACTTGAACACTTGAAACTACACCTCTGGAGCTGTAGTTAGAAACATAGTTCATGGCTGTGTTCTATTCTTACTTATCCCCCCTATGCCCTATTCATTTAGAACATTCTAACATTTAAAGTTGGAATTATTAAAATAAAAAAGCATTAAGGTCATCTCTCTTAGGTGTAATTTGCTTTCAAAGTATTTTTACAGTTTAGTTTTAGTGATCTTCATGTTTACAATTGTGCTCCCTTCACAGTGCACTTTGAAAACATTGATATCATTTTGAACACAGCCTTATGGCGAAAGCTATAGGTGAGCTATTATTTAAAAGCAGAATTCATGTTATGTCTCTAAAGCTTGTGAAAAGAAAAAAAACATAGCATATGTTAACTCTTTTATTTTATAGTGGGTTATTTATTAAGTATCTGTACTGTATATGACATGGGCCTGTTGGTTAGAACTTTCTGCAGTGGTTTGCATGTGTCAAATTGTAAAAGTAGACTTGAAAAATAAATAAATAAACAATATCCTACTTAATAATAATAATAATAATAATAATAATAATAATAATAATAATAATAATCACCATCATCATCATCATCATCATCATCACCATTGTCATTAATATTATTAATATTATTATTAAAGTAAATATCAAAAAAATATATAAAGGGGCTAATAATTTTGACCTTAAAATTTCTTTTATGCTTTCATTCTAGCCGAAATAAAACAAATAAGACTTTCTCCAGAAGAAAAAATATTATCAGACATAATGTGAAAATGTCCCTGCTCTGTTAAACATCATTTGGTAAACATTTAAAAAAGATTCAAAGGGGGCCAATAATTCTGACTTCAACTGAATGTACTGCTCATGCTTTGCTTATGTCTAGTGTGAAATGTCCAACACATTACTATGATGTGTGGATGTTCCCCAAAGGCTCCACTGTGCTTGGACAATCAAAGTGCAATTAAAGATTAAAGGGATGTAACAATTTAAACAGAATAAGGCAAATTAAAGCAGATTTAATGATCGGTGCATTGGTCCATATCATGGGTAGGTGTGGAAATCCTCTCTGGTGTATTTATCCTATATTTGAGATAAAAGTGAAAAAACTCAGAGCTGCTCGAAATAATATTTACTCCTGAAAATATCTTTTATAAATCTCAGACTCATTTCCTCTTAAACTCACTGTACAAAAATGATGGGTTGTTTAATAACAAGATTTAGGTAAATATGGACAAACCATTATAAGGTGTAATTTAAATTTAATTGATTAAATTAAATGTTGGGTTTGTCAAAATCTGACACAATTTTAGGTTACAACAATCCAACATTTTTTGGATTGTAATTTGCAGTGAAGTGCTAAATCCCATAGTATTTCCTGCCTATTTTGTATATTAAACGTACTGTTAACCATGTCTATTTAATTCGTATTGAAATTATGCATCTTTGATTTAATAAAAATAATGAGTGATGGCTAAATGAGGATTTTTTTAAGTGAGCGTGTCATGATGTTTTTTCCAGCCCAAGTGAATTTCTGCAGCTGAAAAGGGCATAGAATTGTAATTTTCCTCCTCGTAGGGGCGTGGCCTGTGTTGAGCAATTTGTTTATCTCTCAACCAATCGTCTGGCTGATGTGGGTTGGTATGGAGGCGGGGAGGGTGGCGTAATGACAGACGCCGGTGCGTGTGAGTAAAGGGTAGCGGTGGCGATGGCAGTTGCGGTGTCATTAGCGTGCGCCCTCGAGGAGAGATTAGTCTGATTTATGGTGAGCGACGCTAATGGAACAGATATGGCTGCTCTCGCACCCTGCCATCCACGCTAATGAAAGTTTTGTGCAAATGTGAAAGAGAGCTCTGCAGAGCTGAGCCTCTCAACAGCACAACATCCCCTCTTTGTTTTAGTCTAATTCAAGTCTTTCTGGGAGTGACTTCAGGTTGAATTTATCAGTCTGTCATTAATGCAATGACCTTTAAGTGTGTCCATTTCATTTTGTTTTCTGGCTTACGTCACCTTTTAATAATGATTTTATGATTTAATGGGTATAAAAAAATTGTAATGTTGGCAACTCTGGGTTATTCAAGTGTTTTGCTACATCATAAATTATATAGTAAAAGCAGTTTTATCCAAAACAGTTGAATGGTAATGTAGAAAAGTTTACCATATGTCAGTTCTTGAATGTATTATAGTGATTGACACTAAAAGGTTAATGTTTATGTTTGAAAATAACACATCTAGACTAAACTATAACTTAAACCTAAACAATAGTCTTAACAAAAGTGAACCTTAGTCAAAACCATATTTGCTGACTCAACTATGCCATTTTATCTTAGCTTTTTATTGTGACTCACAGGATTTGTAGCAAAGTGTTCAACATGGCAAGTACCAGGTGAGTTATCGAGCAAGTTTACCATGTCAGAAAAGCCATACGATAGCTAGATGGCTGTAATCTCAGAACATATTTGTTTACCAAACTGATTAACTGACAAACTGTGTTAACAGGTCTTAACATTATGCAAGTAATGCACAAAAAAATTACTTCTGTTGTAATAGTTTATATAAAAAGGAACACAATTGCTGTTTTTTTTTACTCCTACTAATGTTTAGAAACTGCAGTAACTTCCAATGAGCTTGTGGTTATTATTTCCTTTCATATTTAGTTTTTCCTAACATTACATTGCACTTTTATACCAAATATTAGCATAGCCAAGTTTCACATTTTGTAGGCATAAACATGTTTTTAACCTCACTCCTAAAAATAACCATCAGTGGGGAGTAAGCAGACTGTATGAAAATACACAAATTATATTGTTTAATTTCATAAAAATTGGCCAACAAGTCACCAAAATGTAAATAATTATGAACTGCCACTGAACTGTGTTGAGAATGCTAAAATATTTTCACAATGGTAAGCCAGATCTTTCACTTATTTTGAGATTGTCCTCTTTACAAGTACACCATGTTAATATTGAATCAAAGTGAAAAAAATCCTCACTTTCTG
The DNA here is from genome assembly GCA_903798205.1 of Danio tinwini. Taxonomy (NCBI): domain Eukaryota; kingdom Metazoa; phylum Chordata; class Actinopteri; order Cypriniformes; family Danionidae; genus Danio; species Danio tinwini. The sequence continues at coordinate 1,277,071 of CAIGQZ010033055.1, forward strand.
ATAAACTGGCGGCAAATAGCAAAAAGAAAAAATTAATTTGCTTTGACCAGAGAAGCCACTGCGGGCCTTTTTTCTTACATGCAGTAATAAACTACTTGTGCCTCAGAACACTTTTTTTTTTTTTTTTTTTTTACAATAGGCAGTCTGCTGGTTTGTCAATTGATGTAGTCTTATCACATTCATTTTTGTTATCACAAGATCTGATAAAATCACTTTTATTTTTTTTGATGCGCATGCTGAAATTTATTTGGTAAATGTATTTCCATTCTAGTTTATTTTTTATAACAGGATAAAAAGTTGATCCTACTCAGTTGTGCACAAAGTCGATCCTACTCAGTTGTACACAAAGTCTTTTATGCACATTTTCAACATGTATGCGCATCTTTTTTGTTAGAAGGGGTGGATCAGTGTGATATCATATTTTTAACTTTAGTTTTTTGTATAATGTAGCTGTGTGAACATCTTTGAAAATAAGACGAATGTTTTATTGAGTTGACAGTGACAAAGTTTGGGCACTACAAAAAATACATCCGGGTTAATGATGTCATAAACCCTTTGGTTTACGTCCCAAGAAACATGCAGCAAAGGGTCAGTGAAAGGTAAAATGCCATTTGAACATTGCTATTTTCATGGAGATTGTCATGTTTCTGTATTTGGGCTTTCGGGCCCCTGCAACACCCACAATCTTCACCAGCACATGTAATTTCTGTGCATTCTACATTTGAAATAATGTTTCTTGAGACTTGAGTTCGCAAAAGATATGTGAAACATATTGCAAGAGTTGTGTTTGCATGGGTTCAGCTTCATTTTCTGTCTCATTCAAGCTCAAACGAATACAGCTGCACTTACATTATTTACACAAGAGAGCCCATAGTAAGGCCCAATCCCAATTCTATTTTTGTACTCCTACCCCTTCCCCTTCCCCTTGGCCCTTAAAACCGAGCGTGAAGAGGAAGGGCTTCAAAATTTACCCCTAAGAATTGGGCCAGCACTACAGCACTTGCAAACATCATCACATGTCATCGCGATCTCTTGCTTCCTATGAGATCAGACGACGGCAACTGCTGTAGTTATTTCAGTTGGGTTATTTTTTGGTATTTATCTTCAGGAAATCACTTTCGGCATATATTATGTTATCATAACGATCTAATGTGGCAATAAGATCGTAACTGTACTGTGCATTTACACTGTGGCCATATTCATCTGTGTAAACACACGAAAACAACATTAACATTATAGCACTGTAAAAAGCCCATTCCCAGCCAATAGACTTTTCTGACAGGGTGTTCGAGTGTCATCGAGTGTCAAAATGTTGTGGGACTGCTGTACAGGAGTTATTATTATGGATTATAGACAGCGAAATTTAGCTGTTTTTATTTTAGCGGTTAAACACAAATGCGGTAATGAGTACATTAAAACATATGCTTGTTTGTTGTAAAAAATTGTAATAATGACAAAAAATAGCAATTTGTGGATCTTCTTACTTCCGGGTGCAGCTGAGGCTGGTGTATTCTGGGAAATTTTCTTACCCTTTGGTTTCTAGTGTGTTACTGAAAAATCTTAGTTCGAAGAGATATCTACCCTTTGCCCTTAGCCCTACACCTACATGCTAAAGAGAATTGGGACACCCCTTCCCCTTCACGGGAATGCGCAAAACGAGGGGTTGAGGTAAGGGGAAGGGCTAAGGGGTAGAATTGGGATTGGGCCTAAGAGGCATGATGTTTCCTTGTGACGTGGAGCTGACCCGCAAAATAAGATTAGATGACCAATCAGAGCCCATTCAGGGCAGGCCTTCGAAGGAACCAGGAAATATGATAGTTATTTGCAAGTTAGCTGAATAGCAAAATAAAATTAAGGTAAGATATGTGAAAAAATAACATGTTTATAACAGAATGTAACAACTGGAGTGATATGCTAAGATCACTTAAGAAACTTTTTGCATGAATATTATGACAATTCTAGGCGACGCAGTGTCGCAGTAGGTAGTGCTGTCGCCTCACAGCAAGAAGGTTGCTGGGTCGAGCCTTGGCTGGGTCAGTTGGTGTTTCTGTGTGGAGTTTGCATGTTCTCCCTGCATTCACGTGGGTTTCCTCCGGGTGCTCCGGTTTTCCCCACAGTCCAAAGACATGCAGTACAGGTGAATTGGGTAAGCTAAAGTGTCCATAGTGTATGAGTGTGAATGAGTGTGTATGGATGTTTCCCAGAGATGGGTTGCAGCTGGAAGGGAATCCGCTGCGTAAAACAATTGCTAGATAAGTTGGCAGTTCATTCCGCTGTGGCGACCTTGGATTAATACAGGGACTAAGCCGAAAAGAAAATGAATGAATGAATAAATTATGACAATTCTATAGAATATAAAATAAATATGTTTTTTTAGAATTATTTGTTGTCTTAGACCCGACTGATGGCCAAGAATTTATGTTATGAAGTCTTACCTCCTTGACTCTTTGTCCCTTCTTTCTGCTTTATATCCATGCTTAGTGAAAATAACATCATCATCAAATTACATGAACTTTAGTTTTGTCAACTTTCCTGCGTAGAGAATAACAAACTTACCCATGCAAAAGATGCCAAATGTGAATAGCCCCTAATGTCTTTATTCTGGGATTGCCACTCTAAATTAATACACTTGCATAAAGTAAATCGTATCTCAATGCATTTACTAGGGGACTTTTTTTTTTTTTTTGCACCGTCTCCCCATGCCGCCCCCAGCAAGATACCTCCCTGGATGATCGCCCAAATATTGCCCATGCCTAAATCCGCCACTGACCACAGTCTTTTCTTTTGACATCTACATACCTGTAGCTACTAACTTCACATCCCCCAAGAGATTCGAAATGGTCAAAATATTGAGTGACGATTGTCTATTGACGCCTGTCTGTTCAGCTACCTCTTTATTTTTGCATGCAATCTCATCACTTTCTTGTGGTCATGCCCAACAGAGCCTGATTTTTTTCTCTTCGCCACTGTTACCACTGACTTGCTTGGATTGGTACTTGTGGGGCTGCGCATCAATGTATTTGCTCTTCGGTGTTTGGACTTTCAACAGTGAAATTTAAACCACACTGAACTGAACTAAACTGAACTTCAACTCTGAAATCTGGACTTCTACAGTATGTTAAGCTGCTTTGACACAATCTACATTGGAAAACTGCTATATAAATAAGCATGAATTGAATTGAACTGAATATTTACGTGTGATCTGATCTAAACTCGTCTTAGTTTTTTCAAACCCAGAAATTCTGTAACTCTTTCAGGACATGTGCTTGGACTTCCATTACTATAATACACCTTAAGCATCATAAAAACCTGTCAGTTTTGTCTCCTAATTGACAAGATATCAGCTGACCCCTTTAGACAGAACGCTGTTGGCTCTTATGAACGCTAAAAGTAGTGCATGTCTATTTGTGGTTTAAATGTTGTTGTTTTGTTTTTACACTGGATGCATCAGGGTTTTTTAAGGTTGTAGTTAAAGGCGATGCTGAGAGTGTTGATGAAAAAGGGTGTCACACATTTGGAGAAAGGGACCGTTTCCAGCTGGACAAGACGTGTTAAACAAAAAGTTTGCTGGAACTTCAAGAGCGTTTGGTTGGCTGGTGTGCACGAGTGTGTGTTTGTTATGGAAAAGGGTGGACAAGAACAGCCGTGTTTAGTCAATTTGAGAGTCCTTTGGGTCTTAAGTCCTCGTAGACGAGATTATTTTCTCATTCTGTTTTTCCTCATCTGTCTTTTGCACTGTGCGTGTGTGTGATGTGATTTGGGGATGTGTGGGGGAGTCGGACGTCAACAAGGCTGATGGGAAAGAGATGGATTGTCATCGTAGTGTCAGTGGTGGTCACATGATGAGTATGTGTATGTGCGCGCGTGATTGATTAATCTGTATCCTACACAGAAAAAAATACACAGACCAAAGCAAGTCTCCATCGCTCCAGGCTTCCTCCTGATTAAAGTTCAGCGCTCCATCCATCTCCCTTTCTGCCGCTCTCTCTAGGATGGATGAAGCTCGCAGAAATGCAATATTGTTTGCGGCGAAAAGCGATTTGCATCTTAGCCGTCACCCTCTCTGCACAATACAATACAGATAGAGACACGCAGAAATGCAGTTAGAGGCAATAAACCGTTGGCCCATCTCTCTGCTTTATCTCTCCCATACTTCCTCCATTATTTTTAATTTACTTCTCACCCATTCGCTTGCGGTCTTCTGCTCGCTTTTTTAATTCTTTTGTTCTCTCTCTTTCTCTCTCTGTCCAGATGCTCTGTTCCAAATCCTACTGAGCTGCCCAAATAGCATTGTAGCTTATTATATAGGATTTTATTTTCACACATCCATTGCTTAATCCTTTTGAACTATTTTTTACCACCTTTTACTGGCTTAACTTAAGGTACACATCTAAAACTAAACAACTGGACTAAAACAGATACAAAATATACAAACACCATATTTAAAAATTTCGAAAGCAATAAACTATTAATGTTTATAAAATAAATATCTTATATAAATAATTAAAAGAAACATTCACTTTAAAAAGTAAAAAACAACAAAAATAAATACTGTGTTTTAATTAAAGCAAAATAGCATTGGACACAAGAGCACTCCAAAACTGAGTGATTTTTAAAAAAAATATACCTAGTTGCAAACTTATTTTTCCATTCATCTAATTTGGTAATGTGTGATAGCAGTTCTAGGTTTACATTCAGCTCCAGAACTAAACACTCTTCAGGAAAATAAGCAAGAAATATGTACAAACAAACAAACAAACAAACAAACAAACAAACAAACAAACAGACAGACAAACATATCTATCTATCTATCTATCTATCTATCTATCTATCTATCTATCTAT
>CAIGQZ010033055.1:1307610-1321614 GCA_903798205.1 Danio tinwini
TTTTTTTATTTCTTTTGAGTTTTCCTTTGAGCTCTTTAAAATGTTTGTTATTGTTGAAAAATAAATGAGAAATAATTTAAAATGCAATTTCTTACTGTGAGAGTTGCATAAGAGTTGGCTGAATGGTCAGCAGCTATGACTTCAGCATCCTTCAGAAATGATTCTGATATGTTGATTTGGTGATCAAGAAATATTTTATGATCAAAGTTGAAAACTGCTGCATTAAAAAAATATATATTTAAAGATGATTGCTTGGATTTGCTATTTATTTATGTTAAGTGGTAGTAAGCAATTTATTTGGGCCGAATTTAAACAGTCAAAGTAACATTGAACATTACTATATTTAAATTTTTTGTTTAAAATCAATCCGTATAAATAGTTTGCAACAATTTTGCAAAAAAATGTTTTTTTCAGTCTGTGCTGATTTTATTTTTAATAATTAGAAGGTTCAACATAAAAAAATGTTTAAATTAAAGTATAATACTTTTATAACATTATTATTATCTGTACTAATAGCAGCCACATCGGTAAGTTAGCCTGTTAGCACGGGGGACCGGGCAGACAAGACCCCCACAGTGGTAAAAAAGACACCAATCAACATCTGCACTATTTGCTATAACAAACATTTCTGACATCGAACATCATGTTCATTGTAATTCTAGCATTGGCCAATGTTAAGTTTTGAAATGTTGGCATATTTTAATGTCAAGGAGAAAATAAATTAAGATTGTGTTTACTGTTTGCCTGAGGTTTCATTAGACTTTCTTATTGTCTGTCTGTCATTTTGAAGGATAAGGTTGTAAAAATGTTTTAATAATCTGTTACTGCACATTACATTGTTTATTTATGTTTGAATTGTTTGCATTTCTTTCACTATGTTATGTTCAATATTATTTAAAAATGCTCATTTATTTTGCTTTTACTTCACATTTTTACTTTTAATTATGAGCTTATGAAATAGATTATAAAGCAGATTAATGTTTGATGGTTGTTTTTCTTTTTTTTGTCGATGGAAAACACTAAAACATCATCTGTGCTTGAACAGCCAAATAATACAAAAATTACAAGCCAAAATACGAGACTATAATATGAAAGTAGAGATTTGTATTTTGCTTAACTTTCTGACCGATGAATTGCATGTTTACTTATCATTATCTATTTTGAACAATATAAAAATATTAAATAGCCAAACTGTTGTTTAATCTATCAAAATAGCAGATATTTACATGTACAAATAGCAGCGTAGCCTAAAAACAGAACACTATAATTTTCTGTGCAGTTTTTCTGAAAAAAAAAAAAAAACAGCATAATTATTTGCATTTATGACTGATTATTTAAGTAATAGCAGTGTTCAAAATGTAAAGTTTTATTAATTTTATGTAACTTTTCACAATAATTATGTACAGTTCTATATTAAATATTATAAGCTCAAGAAAATACAGAAAATATACTGTCAAATTACAGCAAATGTATTTTTGAATTACAGGAAATTTCTGTAATTTAACATCCATTTTTTTCCGAAAAAATAAGGCCAAATAGCAGTCATTAAATTACAGAAATTTATCGTAAAATAATGGACGTTAAATTACAGAAATCTTCTGTAATTTTTTGGAATTACGGTAAATTAGTGTAATTTAACTGCCGTTATTTTACATTTTTTGGCACCCCAGCTTCAATGATATTCCACATTAATGAAACCAAAAGGAATAACAAGTATATAAAAATAACCATGAGATGAAGGAGACTGATGAGGCAAATAGCGCAGAATTTTCTACCTTTTACATCCAGGCAAGGTTTAAAAAAGTAAAAGCTTACAGTATCAACTGGCATTGTACTCTTATATGTGAGAAAAGAGAAAATGAGTTTAAAGAGAAAATCTGTGACCTTCAGGTGCACACATTTTTCATTTGGAGCATTGCAAACTTGACATCACAGCCTGATCATCTTCAAACTGAAAAAAAAGCTAAAAATGATCCTAACTTGAGACTGATGCAAAGGAATCACTTCTGATCTAATTTACTTTATATAATAATAATCAATAGTGTTCTGTTAATGATTATCTGTCTGCTGGCAAGTTCAGTATATGATGGTGGTCTGATAGTGAGCCTGAAAGTGATGGCCCTAATTTCAAGTTATTGAATCATTGATGAATAAAACTATTATTTTTATTCATTAAATGTTTTGGTTTTATTCATTATTTTTAAAGAAAACTTTTCAAAGTGATTGCAAAATTGTGGTAATATATAATTTGGAGATGGAGGTGCTGACAGCTCCTAATTAATTTCATGATGCAGAATTTTGTCCAGAGCTGCTAAATTCATCCTGGTGTTGAATTTTAGGTCAGACCTTCTGAATCTGATTGATATATGCTAAATGTTGTCTAGTGCTGCTGAATTTGCCTCAAAGATGTGGAATTCCATCTGATACCGATGAATTTATTCTAGAGTTGCTGAATTTCAGCTATTCTGACTCCCAAGACATTAAAACTGCAGCATCTGTTCCAATTATTAAGATCTAACATATAAAAGTAAACAGTCACAGGAATTTATGCTGACCAATAGTGTTTAAAAAAAAACATCTCAAGGTTTTGCATTTCAAGTTGTCTACCAGCAAGCATTTAAAAGGCGCCTAATTGATAATTTAATCCTATATATCTTGATTGATAATTTAATCATGTATATATTGTCTAAAACTATTTATTTATTAATTTATTTATACAACAGTTCTGTCTGGTTCTCGAACCTGATTTGGCTGATAGCCGTGCAATATTGCCATAATAACAGCACTCTTACAGCCTCCTCACCCTTCTGTATTACTCTGCCAATATTGAGTGATGGCAGATGAATAAACTCACTATAATTTGACAAATATTGCTGCTGTTGGACAACATAATGTACTTTTGAGGTTTTTGTTTTGCAAGAATATAGTTGTTTAGATTGCAACAATGCAGTTTATTTATAAGGATAGTGCCTATTTTAAATATGTATCATTTCAGAGATACAGAGCTTCGGCATCCATCAGCTTGTCATACTGAGCAGAGCAAAGACGGTTGATGTTGTCCATCCACAAGATGTCCACAGAGTATATAAAAATATAAGCCTTTAGAGGAGTAAAACAGCATAATTTCTAACTACAGCTAATCAAATCATTATACAACTGTCACAATGATAAACACAGGAGGCCCAAATGCAAGTGAAACAAGATGATTTATTATAAAAGTCACAACTGGTATAGATCTCCCCAGATATAGTGTAAGGCAAGGATGCTCACACCAGGATACGACACACTAAACAGCGATGAAGGTTCATCCGTGAACCAAGGTCGTATAGCAGTCTCAGAAGGATATCTCACCAGATATCGAGGAAAGGGGAAGGTCGCGTTAAGGAGCCGCTCTCAAGGAAATCGTCGAGTTTACCCATGGTAAAGTTTATAAGAGAAACAGATATGAGGTGACGTCTCTCACAAATAATGTTGTCCTCAGGGCAGGTAGTAGTAACAACATCAAAGAGACGGAGACTTGCGTAAGGTCCAACAGAAACAGGTTAAGACGTTAAGCCTCCACCCTGGCAAGCGGAACGCGGATCAGCTGTGACTGATAACCAACACCTGTGCGTTAAGAGTAGCAACAAAACACGTGACCACCCAGCTGATGAATGTAAACACACATACACACACACACCACGCAGTGAAGAACCCAAACAATACACACCCACTTCCCACACACACAAAGAAAAATAGAAAGACCTACAAACGTGACAAAAACTGGTTAGTGCATGCTAAGTCAACCTCTCACTTTTGTATGTTGTAGTGCTGTATTTGTACCATAGTATTTGTTGTGTATTGAGTGTGAGATGGGATTCACATATCCAGTATGTATGTATTTTGTGTTGGCCACTCTTTGTATAACCCTGAGTTATATTTTGATTGGCGATTTTGTTTGTTTCTAATGAGTCTCCTGTTTCCGTTACTGCAGACTAGTTCAGTAAAAGGAAAGAAAGAAGAAATGCCCGCATGTGTTTAGCTTTTTTCCTTTTCGCAAACACAACAGTAATCTGGTAGTATTTGCGCTGGTTTAGTTTTATTTTGGGTTAATTATTGTGATATCTCGATCGCAACAGAAAAATACTGGGAAATATCTCTGTAGACTGATCGCATTTCATACTCTTCAGCCTTATAATCTTAAAATGTCTGACGTCAGCTGCAGATGTAAATGATTGGCGAAAGAAAGTAGTTCCTCATGCAAAAGGGTTTATAGACTCTCTGTGTTTGATTTTCTTAATATAAGTGAAGTTTATTTATAAACTAATTTCGAGAGGATCACGTGCATGATTGCTTGCAGCCGGCCCCTCATTATTCAATTTATGATTTACCAAATCCTAAACCACTATAAATACCCTAAGTTCCATATCACAGCCATCTTCGTTTTGAAGAATCATCCAAAAGCATGCAACTTAAGTTAATTGACTAATCTAAATTGGCAGCATAGACATGCTCCTAGTATGAAGTTATATCTTATAAGCAATCACTATCTGTTCATTAGCTACTACAGCAGGGGAGTTCTCGAGATCTACCTGAGCTCAAACTCCCCTCTCGCCTTGCAAACGGGCTCGAGGATCTTATGAGCTCAGGGCTCTCTCCTGGGACAGCATGCCAAACAAGCTTTATAATAAATCATCAGCTAAGTGTGAACTCTTGAAATGATTATGCAATCGAACTGTTGTATAAACACAATATCACACTCATAGCAGTGCGATATGGCTGTGTATCGTCACTGGTATATTGTCACTGGTGGGACACAGCGCACGCCTCTCACCAGTGCCGAGATACAACTACATTGCACTGCTACTTGTGTGATATTGCTCATATATTTATAGTTTTATAATTGATGTCAAAATGATTCACCTGCCTGTGATTTATTTTTTATTTTTTATTTCTCAAAAATTTCACAAATGATGTTTAACAGAGCAAGGAATTTTTCACAGCATTTCCTATAATATTTGTTTCTTCCGGGGAAAGTCTTATTTATTTTATTTTGGCTAGAATAAAAGCAGTTTAAATTTTTTTTAAACCATTTAAGGCCAATATTATTATTGTCCCCCTTAAACATTTTTTAATTGGCTACAGAAAATTGTCATCTTTATAGGCAAGGCAAGGCAAAATTATCTAGTAAAATATTGTTTACTGTCATCATGGCAAAGATAAAATAAATCAGTTATTAGAAATTAGTTATTAAAAATCTTCTATATGCTATATGCTGAATATATATACTATATATGTGTATACGCTATACGTCGCCTTGGAATTATAAGGTTCTATCCGCGTTCTGAATGATTTTGAGATATTGAACTTCAAAGTTTTCGCATTTCATATAGCAAACCATTTGTGTGTAACATTTGTTTTTTAAATAAAAAGTCTTAAAATGTAAACAACTTACAAAAAAAATGTCAAATTAACTTAAGACTATATCAGCGTTAGTCTATTCTTAAAGTTGGGTTGGGAGCTGGGTCTATTCTACGCAAGCTATAATGACTTTCACCTTGATATTTTAGCGCGGATGTAAACCTGGCCAAATTGCACCGTAGGAGGCGAGAACGAGTCTTTGAACCTGTGTGAATTCCTACTGTGAAATTACCACATCAAATGTGACGTGCTAACATGGATGCAGTTCACTAGAGTGAATCTCATTAATGTTAGTTCCACATCTAACCATAAGGCACCTGTAGAGTTTATGCGTTCGAGTGAAACATACAAATAAAATGGACTGGGTGCTTTTTAAACCGAATGACATTGAATGAAAGTTAAAGCGGTGAGCCGATCTTACAAAAAAGTGCCCTTCTGAATCAAATCAGCAGGATGCCCTTCTGGATCTTTCACTTACTTTGAAGACACTACTGACTACGCTTACATGGACATCTGTGATCTAGTTATTTGCCTTAATAGACAATAATATAATGAAGGTGTTTACATGAAGTGCTTTCATGTACAAGTTTCCTGTAATTTTGGGTGACTTTAACGGCAGATTCACATTCACTCATGAACATTTCATTCATGCCTCCATGACAAACTGGGGTATTAGACGCAAATAAGGATTAAGAACTGGTGAGAATGTTATGGAATTCAATAACGCACACCAAACGGAAAAAAAAAAATACTTCTGCATTTTGCGATGTGTGTGTGTGGGTGTGTGCGGTTCTTTACTGACAGCCGCGTCTGTGAATCTTGTTGGAAAATATGGGGAAAAGTCCACAAAAAAATAGTTTTGCTTGTTCAAACTACTTATTTAAAATAAGCTAAATCAACACAATTCTTGAGATTTCATTGCGACAACTTAATTTTTTTTATGTTAAATCCACATAAATTTGTTAAAAGTGTTAACTAAATCGATTTGTGTTAGGACAACATAAATGAATTGTGTGGAACCCTGCATTTTTTAGTGTCCTACATGATGGTAATAGTTTGATCGCGGTGTTTATTCAATAATGCCACTAATATCTGCATACTCCACATCTTATTTCCATTTCTGTTTAGTTCAGTTATGACCTTAGTCGGATTAAGATAATCAAAAATAGCAGTTTGGAGCTTATGTAGGCCTAAAGTTCAAAATTCATGTTTAGCTGAATAAACAGTTAGTAAACACAAGTACATCCTGTTGAACATAATTTATTTTCATCTCCAATTATCATAGTAGAACAGTTTCTCAAGCAGTTTGTGATGCATTTTGGAAACAGGAGATGAGCCACTGGTCTAATGTGCCACCTGGCTTGAGAAACCCGTTCTCAAAGGCTTACTTTTAGTCATTATTTGGGTAGCACACATTTTTTTCCTGAATGCTTTCAGCAGAATTCAAATGAGCCACTTTAATCTGGATTCCAAGATTACAGTGAGATTAATCTAGATAAAACAATAATAATCTATGCCCACCTATACTATATATATTTGTTTTTTTATTTATTCAGCACTGTAGGCATATCAACATAGTTGTAGCAAACTTTTCCCATATTGTTGCTTCAGCAGGTGGTTTCAATCTCTTGAAAAACTTTTTTTTAAAGCATTTGACCTTTTTTTTTCTCTTGAAGTACATCGAACCTTTGAGCATGATGTGCGCTTGGTTGTGCTTCAATTTTTGAGACCTTGGGAGTGAGAAGGGGTTCTGAATTTGGTATTGTTTACCTAGATAATACCAGTTGTAAATGATTCATTCAGAGAGAGAAAGAGGGTTGTTGAATAAGGCTGTCTTTAGAGTATCAATAACAAGGTTCTCTAGTGATCGACGCACACACATTACAGAGCATGTGGAGTGTATTTCTGCAGGTGCTTGCTCACTGGCATTTCACATAATTAAAGCTTGACCTTTCTAATAGATGCACAAATGTCAGGGGGTCCTTCTCATCTGACAAGCAGGAGTGCCTAGAGGGCGGTGTGTGTGTGTGTGTGTGTGTGTGTGTGTGTGTGTGTGTGTGTGTGCGTGCGCGTGTATATGTGTATGTGTGTGTGTTGAAGATCTTGGCAGAGCAATGTGATTTTACACTTCTCTATATTTGCACTTCCTGTCTCATTGGCACATCTAGTGATTATAATAACAAGCACAAACACAGCACTGCTGGAGTGCAGAAACAAGTGAAATCTATATAAAGGCTGTGTATTTGATCCTAAATTCATGATATGATATTTCTCCAGAATTCTGGCTTGGTGCTAAACATAGCTAGCAGATTGATTGTTTGTGTGTATAAAGACTGTGTCCTTGGCTCTGGTCTGAAAAGCTTCAGCAGTGCCCAAATGAATGAAGTACAAGTTCACATATAACTGTGTTTACATGTGGTGTGTGAGTGCATAGTTCCCCATAGACACAATTTGGAAGCTTTTACAATCTCAAGGCCTGTCAGTGTTATTTTAATTATATTTTATATTGGCTTGCATCACTTGAATCAACTTACATCAGTTTGACGTGTTCCTTTATTTACAGAAATAAAGCTTGCTTATTTCTCAGAAAAAAAAAATAGAGGACAAGAACTAACTGTTGTGTAAATGTAAATATTATTATAAATGTGAATTTACTAATTAACTGATAAAGATGAAAAAATTGTATGATTGAATTATACAATTAATAATGTAATTTAATAAATAAATAATAAATCAATACAAATAAAAACTTACACAAATAATGTTATTTTTACATAACATTTACAATTAGTATTTTATGTAATTGTTTATCATTGTTACAATTATTTTTTTTAAATTATATTATTTAAAATTGTTATTTGTTCATCTTCGCTTGTTAAAGAATCTGTTTTCTAAATTTACAATTTAAAGTTTTGTGTAAAACGTAAAGAACATGAGTAAAACATCATTTTCATTATTCATTATTTTCTGGAAACCATTGATGGCATTAATTCTCAAGGTGGATGTGTACCTTGGCTCTAAGAAGTCAAATAACAAAAAAATTAGGTCAAGAATCTTGGTGTTATTCTGGAGTCAGATATGAGTTTCAGTAGTCATGTCAAAGCAGTAACTAAATCAGCATACTACCATCTCAAAAACATTGCAAGAGTTAGATTTCCAGTGAGGACTTCATGCTTTTATCACCAGTAGGGTGGATTACTGTAATGCCTTTCCAAAAAGACAGTCAGACAGTTGCAGCTCATCCAGAACACTGCTGCCAGGATTCTGACCACAACCAGAAAATCAGAGCACATCACACCTCAGGACTTTACACTGGCTCCATTTAGAATAGATTTTAAAGTACTACTACTTGTCCTAGGACCTCAATACATTACATAAATGCTCACATAATACAAACCTAACAGACCCCTTAGATTGTTAGGATCAAGTAAATTAGAAATTCTAAGAGTTCACTCAAAGCAGGATGAATCCGCCATCAGCTACTTTGCCCCCCGCTCAGAAATGATCAGATGTGCTCCAACATTAGGAACATTCAAATCAAGACTGAAAACATCTGTTTAGCTGTGCCTTTACCGAATGAGCACTGTGCTACATTCTACAGATCGCACTATTATGTCTTTCTTTTCTTTTACATTCCTTTAAAACCTGTTTTAACACATTTTCATTTGACTTTATCTGTTTTAAATATTTTTTTTATAATTTTTATTATGTTTCTTTTATTCTTGTTTATGTAAAGCACTTTGAATTACCATTGCATATGAAATGTGCTATATAATAAAAACTTGCCTTGCCTAAATAAAAAAATTTAATATTTTGTTCAATGACAATTTCAGAGCTGTACATAAAGAATTTGGTGAATAGCTCTGATATTCAAGCACATCGAATAAACATGATGAATAATAGTTAAAAATGTACTTAAAATTTGAAATGAGTTGCATACATACTACTGTACCGTTAACTGAAAGTCTGACTAGTGGTAAAACTGCATTCTTAGTATTGCACAACAGGTATATGGTCACATTTTGTGTGTAATTGCACATACAGTTGAAGTCAGAATTATTAGCCCCCCTTTGAATTCTTTTTCTTTTTTTTAAATATTTCCCAAATTATGTTTAACAGAGCAGGGACATTTTCACAGTATGTCTGATAATATTTTTTATTCTGGACAAAGTCTTATTTGTTTTATTTCGGATAGAATAAAAGCAGTTTTTCCATTTTTTATGAACCATTTTAAGGTAAAAATTATTTGCCCCTTTAAAAAAAATGTTCAACTGTCTACAGAACAAACCATCGTTACAACTTGCCTAATTACCCTAACTTGCTTTGTTAACCCTAAGTTAACCTAATTAACATAGTTAAGCCTTTAAATGTCACTTTAAGCTGTATAGAAGTGTCTTAATAAATATCTAGTAAAATATTATTTACTGTCATCATGGCAACGATAAAATAAATCAGTTATTAAAAATGAGTTATTGAAAACTATTATATTTAGAAATGTGTTGAGAAAATCTTCTCTACGTTAAACAGAAATTGGGGAAAAAAATAAACAGGGGGGCTAACAATTCAGGGGGCTAATATTTCTTCAGTGTTCAACTGTAAGTGGACATTAAGCACAAAAAAAAGCATTGCAGTGGCTTGAGGCTAAACGTGCTTTCAGATTGATGAAATATCAACGACCATGCCTGGCCAAAAACAAAAAGAGGAACAGATGACTTGCTGTCATTTGGCCAACTTGTGTGTGTGTGAGACTGGCGTAAACACTTATGAAATGATGCGGTGTGCTGTAGAGAAATGTTCTTGCTTACTGAGTCACTGCAACGCTTGACGCATCACTCAGCACATTGTCGACATCACACGTTGATTAACATAACCAATTGGGATGATGTTCAATTTCTATCAAATGCATTCATTTGATATTCAATTCAATTCAATTCACCTTTATTTCTATAGCGCTTTTACAATGTAGATTGTGTCAAAGCAGCTTCACATAGAAGATTATAGTAAATTGAAACAGTGTCAGTTCAGTTTTCAGTGATTAAGTTCAGTTCAGTTTAGCTCAATTCAGTGTGGTTTAATAATCACTTCTGAGAGTATTTTTTAGAGATTTACAGACGTAGTCGCAATGAACTGTGAAGAAAACATTTTGGAACACAACACAAGACTGAATAAATAATGACTAAATCTCATTTTCTCTATTTAACCTACAGGAATTTTAAAGGAAGAACCAAATGGAGTGCATCATGTCAGAACGCAAATGCCCGCCGTTGGATTCATTAAACACAATCAAATCTTTTCGCAAGTTAACCTGTGTGAAATGGAAATAAAACCCAACAGAAAACCTATGAACAGCAAAGAAAAGCAACTCCTCCATTCATCGGTCTAGACCCCCCCCATTGTTTCTCTATCTACCGGCATCACATTAAATAAGCATCACCTAGTCTTTTCTCTGGGCCGCCTTATGGATGAATAACCCTTGCATATCACCCACGTTGAGTGTCGTTTTGGATTCTTCTGTTTGACGGTGGGTGAACTGTAGCGGTGGCCATGTCTGGTAAGGGCAACCCCAGCCCACACCTCAATGGCTTCCCAATGGCCCACTTCTCTTATTTCTTTCCGCACATGCTGGGGGGGCTTTCTCCACCCTCACTGCCCACCCTGCCCCTCAGTGGATACAGCACACCTTCGCCAGCCAGTGAGTATGACATCCATCCCTTTAAGATCTTCTGCGCAATGAAGCGAAATTGATTGATTTTGATGTGTTGGGATTGCGTTTTGTGTCGAGCATTGAGATAAACTGTGTCATCCTTCTTTTTTGGTCATCCTTTAGTTTAGAGTGCATCACAAAAAGCTTTTAAATGACATTCTGGGCATATTTCCATTCGTGTTTGTACACTTACCCTTTTTTTTCTTACAAATTGCTGTTTCCCTTGTGTTCACAGTACATTTGTTTACTTGGCAGTGTTGGTCTTGGGACCTGTGGACTTGGAAGCAATTTGTGCTCATGGTTGGGTCCGTTCTTAAGTGCTGCAACATTGCAAATATTTTTATGCACTGCACCGAATTGCGTGTTCTGAACTGCAACACACTGGGGCTTAATTATTATATGATTGTTGTATGACAAAAAAGTGGACATATGGTTATTTCAACACAAAACTTGGGATTTATGAATATGGGCGCGTGTGGAAGCTACAATCAAATATCACTTCTCTTGTCGCAGCTCATGTATGCAAGTTTTGTCAGTTAGCTTGAAGGTTTATTTATCCATTTTAATGTCTAAAAGTTAATAATAAAGAATATGTTTTGTGTATTTGTCTTTAGTTTATACGTGCTGTACAGTATGTAAGTTGTTTGACTCTTCTGAAGCATAAAAATACCATAATATGTTTGCAGATATTTAAGAAACATGGTAAGTGAACATAATTGTATCTAAAAAACAATGCTAAAGTCAGTTATTCTCTTTTGAAAATGTGCGTTCCGTGTACGACTCTTTGTTTTGTGTTTGTCGTGTACGAATCGAGTCTTTGTTTTGGTCTCTATAACCCGCCCACTACCAGTTTACCCAATCATATTTCAGTACTCCGGGTTGCCTTGGTGGAAAATGACGCTTCAATATGGTGGCCATGTTTGTTTTCACTCCGAAGTGCCCTTAAAAGGTAGTCCTGTTTGGAATGTGCTGTATGTTTATGATCATGCTTCAAGTCTTTTTCTCAGTTTTTTTGTTTTGCTTGGTGTTTTTTGTGTGACAGCGCTCCATACTGGTCTGGCATGTATACGACTTTGTTTTTAATGGGTTTCTGTGTTTTTGTATAATACATGTGGGGCCTGTTTCAGAAAGGTTAAGTGAAAACTCAGAGTATTTTAACCCTGAAATGAGAGAAACTCTGGGTTTTCTGTTTCAAAATGGCAGGTTTGTCAAACAGTAACTTACTCTGTGAACCCAACCTGGTCAAGCAGGTTTTATTCTCTAAACACAGAGTTTCTGTCGGTCTTCTCCACTTTTTTAATGACGAAGTGGTATTTCTCGCCTTAGCCTTACATTTACATTTACATTTTACATTTACATAAAAACGATTGATGGAAACGTCATGATGCACATAACTTTTAAAAAATATGCATTAAAACAAGCGCATAATAACTGAGTAGGATAAACTTTTATTCGATAAAGATGCTCATAAACAGCGATGAAAACCCTTTTACTGAACAAATTCCAGTATGTGCATTAAAAAAAATGTTCGTTATAAGAGATGATGATGAAAATGTGTGTGAATAGACAAACCAGCAGGCTGAGCACATTGTAAAACATCTTAAATGTTGTTTTGGTCATTCTAAAACGCCTCAGTTTCAGTATTAATGTATATTATTAATTACCTCCAGAGCGTCTGGAGTGTGTCAAGAGCATTTGTTCTCCGCGTCTCATGGCTTCAAACTCCACCACGTGTTCATTGTGTGTCAGTTGTCTTCTGAGGCGCAAGTACATTTAGCCTATTAAATAAAGAAAAGATGCAGCTTCTTCTACCGCAGTAAATTCTGTTATTACTCTTGATATTTGGTGCCAGTTAATCAGGAAGTGATGATTTTGTTGTCTTTGATTTATTGGATGGAAACGCTGCTTTTTTTGCACACGTTTTATGCGTTATTCCAGTTTTGCATATGAATTTAATTTATATTTTTGAATGGAAACATAGCTATTGCCGATATTTCAGTCACACAAAGAACAAAGTCACGTACGAGAATGGCTTGTTGTTTTTTAATGAATAATTAGCTTAAATTTACTGACCTTCGACATGTGCTGTAACTAGATTAATGGGATTATTATTTGTTCTAAAAAATATTTTTTTAGTTCCGCTTACATTCTAAATGTCATATCAACCTCTATCACTTGATCAATAATAGAGGCACAAGTGCACTTTTAAATCTATTAAAACTGATCAGCGTGTATAAAAGTGGGAACGTGTGTAAACATTTTTATAAACATCACACATTACATTACTTTTTTATTATACTTAAATATTTAAATTCAATGTAAAATTACGCATTAACTTGAGCAGCTATGTTTTCCCACACTAACTGCCTCAGTGCTTCGGTGTCTCACTGATGCAGTGGTGTTGCTTTTTTAAATATATGGTCATATTTGCTATAACTTTGCATGAGCACATTAAGTTCAGCTGGAGACAGAAATGCTGGTCTCTTTTTTTCAGATGTTGCCATGGTCACTCGTAACATCTGTGCTCCATTGATAATGACTTTTTATAGTCAGGTTGTGCGCTTAACCTTTAGTTGGTCTACTCAAAGTTGATTGACCCAACTCAGATCAGCTATTCTGAAACCGAAAACTGAGTTTTTAATCTCTCTGTAAATCAACTCAGAGTTCAAGTTTAAACTTTGAGTTGGTTGAACCTCCTTACTGAAACAGGCCCGTGGTGTCTTTAATGATGGCAAAGTGTTTACAGAATTGGTTTTAAAATGATGCAACAAAAAAGATCTAATAGGGACTGCTTTGGCTTTGTGTGGATGAAGTCTAGGAGTAACAATGTAACTAAGTAACTAACTAAATATGTATGTATGTATGTATGTATGTATGTATGTATGTATGTATGTATGTAT
>CAIGQZ010033055.1:1321624-1337611 GCA_903798205.1 Danio tinwini
TATGTATGTATGTATGTATGTATGTATGTATGTATGTATGTATGTATATGTATGTATGTAAAATAAAATTTGACTGGTTACAAAGCAAAACAATAGATCTGTCCAAGAAGCAGAACAATATTACTAAAAAAATTCATCAAAAAATCTTCTTTAAAGGGGTGGTCCATAGTGTATTTTTTAAGGCTTGATTGTGCAATGTGTGCTTATGCTTCATTGGTAGAAAATCATGTTATTTTTTCATATATCTTACTTTGATTATATACAGCTACTCAGCTTACGTGAAAACACGTGTCATATTTTCTAGTTTCTCCAAAAGGCCCACGCTCAAGAGGCTCTGATTGGACAGCTAAGATAATGTGCTGTGATTCGTGGATTGACTCTACATCACCAGGAAAAGCATCCCACCTCTACTTGCGTGTGCTTTTGTGCTGTATAAACACTGGCTGTTTCTCAATATGCGTTCTTCAGCTGTCTTGTGTCCTCGTGTTCTCGTGTAACGTCATTATCAGCTGCCAAAGTTCAGTTCCAATACTCAAGACCGGAGGAACAGAGGACACGTGAAACTTCCCGGATGTGTTCTTGATATCGAGGACGCATGGATGCAGACTTGATCACGAACTCCCTTGATAAGTCCCAGAAGTCATTGCAACTGGAGGTGGGAAGCGCAGGTTTTTATATAGATTTATTAATAAAGTTCAGAGATATAACTTATCTCAGGACTTTTCCTAAATGAAACGGTGAATATAAACATTACCATGGACATCTTAATAAAGGAATAAACACATTAAAGCAGTTTATTTGCTAAAATTCATATTAAAATCTCATTTATTTATATTGTGCAGCGTATATTTATAATGTTTTTATGCAGAGTATCTATTTTGAAAAGGGGTAAAAAAATCGCTGTATGAATGCTGTAATGTTGAAATAATTTCTATTAAAAAACGCGTGAAGGTCATGTGACCATCAGAAAGAACACAGCATCTCATTCCTCACAGGACGCGTCCTCTGTTCTCGCGGTCTCCCGAGTTTGTTCTTCCGAGGACACCTGGCAAGACTGCTCTCCACAAGAACGCAAGTCCGTTCTCTGCGTTCTTGGAATTGAGAAACAGCCTAAATCAGTCAGAGCAGCTGTCAGCCGCAGCAGTTTGAGCCTTAATCAGACAGAAAATAAAAAAAGGGCACAGCTGAACCTGATGCCTGCTCTTAAATAAAATCTGACAAGTGTCTTTTACATCTATTTGGAATAAGCATGAGTAAGTAATATGAAATGTTCAAATATCTTTTGTGAGTTTGTTATTTGAGATGAATAACGTACGGAAAGTGGCTGCATAGAGAGACACAGATTGTGGGTGTTTGCAGCGGTTTGACTGATTAAAGCATTTCCCGTTGTTTACATCCTTGTTTACGTCCTCGCTACAACATACCGTTAATACTAGAAACTGTGCATGTAATAGATCAATTTGAACAAATAAAAATACCTTGTGGTTGTGGCTCACAATCAACAGCTTCTTATATTAGGATTGGAGCTGCTCCTTTGAGGAGTTTTTAGCCGAATCCAGCACTGAACTGGGAGAGATTCTGGAAGCTGTCCTTTGTCAATTTATAGCTATATATTTTTTATAATTCTTTGGAACATAATTAAACTGTAAGCACTTCTCTCTTTGTGTCCTTTGAAAGCCCAAATACAGAAACCAGACAAGCTCTGTGGAAATAGCAGCGTTTGGATGCCATTTTAGCTTTCTCTGCTATAACATTACAGCACCTCTGGCCACCCTTACCCAATAAATGCATTGATAATATCCACAGATTTTTATATATTCAATCAAATGAAAATTTATTCAATCAAAAATGAATTTATTTTGGCCCCAAATACAAAACCAAGTTGAAAACAATTTTAGTATTGGTTTTGCTTAAGTTGCACACTAGTTTGGTGATGTATAAGTGAAGTTTCACAAACTAATTTCGAGAGGAGCATGTGATATGATCGACTACAGCTGATCCTCATCGCTATTCATTAGCTAGCCTATCAGATCATTCCAAAACAACTATAAATACTCTTCCTAAACTCTATTCAATATCTTTGTTTTTTGGAAAACTCTCCCCCCCTCCCACTATCCTTCCCTTCTCCTCTTTTATGATTGGGCAACACGGTGGCTCAGTGGCTAGCACTGATGCCTCACAGCAAGAAGGCCACAGTTTCAAATTATAATCGAGCCAGTAGGCGCTCCCTGCGCGGAGTTTGCAAGTTCTCCCCATGTTTGCGTGAGTTTTCTCCGGGTCCTCCGGTTTCCTCCTACAGTCTAAAAAACATGCATTGTAATACAGTCATAAGCGCTTAATGCATACATACATAATCTATCAGATATTGGCCTGAGTTTAAGGGGGCACTCGAGAAACACCTGATCTCGTATCCCTCCTAATGCTCATTGACCAGGTGGGAACCTTGGGCTCATCTATCTCCAAGCTCAGGGTTCTCTCCCGGGACAGCATGCCAAACTCAGTTGAGCATTATCTAAGTGTGAACTCTTGAAATATCCTTATAACTATATTGCATAAATATTTTTATAACTATAGGTCTACAATCACAGGCGATTGTCTTTTGACCGAGCACATGCACCTAAAAAGACATGGATGGAACTCCTCAGAGCGTGAGAAACATACAGTTCTTTAGGATCTATATAATTTGTAAAATAAAGACTTGCAGGTTAAGGAACCAGCATAGAAAAAAGTGGAAAAAAGTGCATTTATAGATTGATAGGTAACTAGGTAGAATAGAAAGCGATAGATCTGTGCAGCAGCTCTCGATGAGCTGCGCTGCAGACGCAGTTGGTGTGAAAGGCAAACGCCTGCGCTGTTTCTGCTCTCCATACGCGCTGCGCACATGCTGCTCATGCACTGCTTACGCTTGCGGTGTGAAACAGGCGCAACCTGGATGTATTTTTTTGTAGTCCCCAAACTTAGCTAAGATAACTCTGTAAAAGCCATTGTCTCCCTTTTCATTGAACTTTAAGCGTTTTACATTCAGAGATGTTGTTTATGTTCACACAGCTACATTACACATCAACTAAAGTTTAAAATATGATATCATAGTGGACCATTCCTATAATGTTTACTGAAAAAAAAAGGTCTGAGAGTGCAAATTAACAGCAATTGTAGATTTTTCAAGTGAACTGTCCCTTTAAGTAGATTTGTTAAGCTAACAAACATGCAGAGCTGTGAGCTGCTGCTGTGATCCAGACTCTGGCTGAATCCTGGGAATGTTCAAGACGCTTAATTGAAAACTGCAGGGTCAGAACTCGAGCTGGAATGATTTGAATGATGTGAATTATTGAATATCTGGGCCATGATTCTCGCACTGACGGCTCTTCAGAAGAAACAGAAGTGCGATACAAATCACTTCCTCTTTCAGTCGAAAGAGTGTGTATATGAGGCTGTCATGGCAAACGATGTTATGTGCTGTGTTTACTAAGAGAGGAGCTTCCTTCCCTTTCACAGAACAAACATTTCCTGCCTGTAAACAGCAGAGAGTCGGAGTGCAGGACACATGCTTTTCCTGTGCGCACACTACACTTCTCTTTCACACATACACATCCCTCTTATTAACTACCATGCATTACTTTATATCTGCTAATAGATCTTTTTAACATGTTTATTTAGTACATTAAAAGTATATTTAAAGAGCTGTTCACACTTCTCCTACCACTCTGTGATCTCTTTTTGGACTCAATTTATACAGTATGTGTCTTTGAAGTGTCTTTGTAAGCTTTAAAAAAGTGTATTTAACCACAACCATTTAAACATATTACTTTATTTAATGTATTCCAATGTACGCTGTGCATACATGTTTCTGTTTTACATATAATACCTGCATAAAATGATCATTCATTTCTTAGTAGTTACATTAGTTAGTAAAATTAAATTTACATTCATTCATTTTCTTTTCAGCTTAGTCCCTTTATTAATCAGGGATCGCCACAGTGGAATAAACCCCCAACGTATCCAGCATATGTTTTACGCAGCAGACGCCCTTCCTGCTGCAACCCTATCCCTGGAAAACACACACACACTCATTCACAAGCATACACTATGGACAATTTAGCTTACACAATTCACCTATACTGCATGTCTTTGGACTTGTGGGGGAAACCGGAGCACCCGGAGGTCACACGAACACACGGAAAACATGCAAACTTCACACAGAAATGCCAACTGACCCAGCTGAGGCTCGAACCAGCGACCTTCTTGTTGTGAGGTGGCAGTGCTACCCACTGCATCATTGCGCTGCCCTAAAATTAATACATTTTCAGTAATTTTTTTTTTTTAATTACCCACCTCTATTCAAACCACTATTTCTGCCCCTAACTTTACCCATATCCCAGCTAAATATCAGTACGTTTTATTTTTAAATTTAGGTAGCTAAATAGCTAAGGTGATCTAATAAGAAACTTGAATCTATATTATGTTTATGTATTCGTTAAAAAAAAAAAAATAATGCTCATTCACTTTCATTTGGCTTATTCCCTGCTTTATTAGGAGTCACCACAGTGCAATAAACCACCAATTATTCTGGCAAATGTTTTACCAGTGGATGCTCTTCCAGCCACAAACCAGCACCAGAGTGTAGAAATCCACAGACTCTCCAATTCACACATTATGGCCAGTTTACTTAATCAATTTCACCTACTTTGCATGCATTTGGACTAGCCTGATGGTCCAAACGCATCCACAGACTCTCCAATTCACACACTATGGCCAGTTTACTTGATCCATTTCACCTACTTTGCATGTGTTTGAGGTTACGAGGAAGCGTAACTATTTTGAGATCAGTCGTTCGATAATGTATGACTTTAAGAAGAAGACGTGGCACACAACCTCATCTCTAAACCCAACTTTCACTGGGGGCAGGGGTGGACATAGTGATTTGGGGGCCCTAAGCAGTTCCAGGTATGGGGCCCTACCATTGAAACTCAAAACATGATTCTCAGGCGTCGTTTAAACTAATACATTTTCGTTTTTAAAATGCATAAGTTTTGCTACGATTACGCCATCCTTCTAAACTACGCCGGAGTTTACAAGCGCTGAAAACTGAGCTTTTTGAAAAGCTGAAGAGGCTGTTTTCATTTTAAAATCCTGCTGCTCCGTCTCAGTGTGGATGGAGGAAAACAGAGACATCTGAAAACGGAGGCGGGGTCTGATTGGGGCTTTTTCCTCAATATTAAGTAGCCTACACAAAGTTCAGTTTTGCATCCTCTCCTTGTAAGTTCAGAGTTCGCAAGTTTGAGAACTCCCGAGGACACGTAGGGTGAATCTTCAAAGGGAACATGTACTTTATAACCTCATTCACATCACCCTGGCTACGTTGTTTCACTATCTTAACAATACAAAAACATGATATGTGGAACTGCCTATTTTCATTTTGATATTAACTTACAGACAGCAGAAATGTTGACGCGTCGTGTAGCTGCATATTTATATGACCATCATATTCACTGTATGCATATTTATAACGAAACAGAGCCTATAACATCACTGCCTCCTTTTAACTTTCATTGAAAATACGAAACATACCCTCTCTTTTGCTGAATATCAGTTTTAATGATCAATAACAGTTTTAATGATCAATAATGGCCATTATAAAAATATAACATACAATAAGTTTATACACTGTAGGAAATAAGTAAAGTTTCACAAACTAATTTCGAGAGGAGCATGTGATATGATTGACTGCAGCTGGCTCTCATCTACAATCATTAGTTAGCCAATCAGATGAACCCAAACTCACTATAAGTAGCCTAATAATTTACTCCCTTATCTTTGTATTCCGAAGAAACCCCCCATCCACCCCTTCTCCGCCTTTCTTCCTTTATTACGGGGAGATCTCGAGAACTACCCGATCTCTTACTTACCTTACATGCTCAATCGACCAGGCGGGAGCCCTGGGCTCAATTATCTCCGAGCTCAGGGTTCTCCCGGGACAGCATGCCAAACCTGCTAATAGCATCAAGCAATATCTAAGTGTGAACTCTTGAAGCAATTAGTCAAATGTGCAGAATCAGTGTACGTGGTTACATTAATTAATACTGTATATTAACTTTGTGCTCAGCCAAAACTTATTACCTGAAAACAAGTAATAGATTCAAAAGACCAAAGTCGGGGAATATGTTGTTCGATCTAGACAACAAGATGAATTAAATATCACGTTTAACAAATATAGTGAGATCAGATCCAGCAGTAGATCCTTTATGAACAGTCCAACATGCACAGCTCTCATATAGGTAGATGTGCTTAAAGCACGCTGCAGTGCATGCCAGAGTGTGTGTGTGTGTGTGGTCACATGATGTGTGTTTTCAGCAGTGTAGTGTGGACAGAGAGTTGTTTAGAAACTCTAGGTGAAACGCCAGAGTGGACGCTAATTGTTTTCATTCTAAAACGCAGTTTTAAATCTAATTGTGTAGTGTAAATGGGGCATCATTCTCTATAGATTTTTTAGTTTTTGTTTTTTAAATTAACTGCATGTTAAACATATATTGTAATGGAACTTTTATCTTCTTAATGTAAAATTAAATACAATAAATTCACAAGTAAAAAAACAAGTTCACAAACTGTGTACAGTTAATTAACCATATTTGTGATTAGATTTTAATATTTTTATGTACAGTATGCAAGGAACGTGCCACTTTTGAAAAGAAGTAAGCCAATAACGTTAAAATCTTAATGGTTATAGACAGATTTTACAACATAAATTTATAAAAGAGCTATATGATTAATTAGTCTTTTTTTTGGCATTGGTGGGGGCCCCTTAATTCCCCGGGGCCCTAAGCAGCTGCTTACCTCGCTTATTGGTTAAATCCGCCCCTGATTGAGGGATAAGAAAATCATACTAAATTGTACCAATGAGATAGTATGAATTCATACAAATTAGCCACTTCATCAAAAAGTTCTCAATTGCCATGAGATTGTGTTGGTTTGGACTGTGGGGGAAACCAGGGCATCTGGATGAGACCTGCAACTCCACAAAGAAAGGCCTCCTGATCCAGTAAGGACTTAAACCAGCAACTTTCTTGCTATGAGGGGACCTTGCTAACCACTTAGCAAACATGTTGCTCATGTGTCATTATTTTTTTGTGATCACTATTTTTTATCTCTAAAGTCATTAAATATATTATCCCCCTTTCGTTTGCCTTATTAAAGGATTAGTTCACTATAAACAGTCTACAACAGAGCCGGATTCCAAAGCCTCCTCGAAGACATGGAGGTAGTGGTTTTTATTTTTATGTAGAAAATAATTAAAATGTTCTAATTTTTTTGTCATTATTGTGTATTACTGTACATTGTGTGTGTTAGCAATGTGTACATGTGTTTTGGATCCACATAGACGCATAACTAAAGTGCTCTTTAAATAAAAAACTCTGCATCACTAGCTATGTTTCCATCCAAAGGTGCAAATTAAAATGTATGCGCAAAACTGGATTATTGCATAAAAGATGTGCGAATGAAGTAGAATAAAGCGTTTCTATCCAATTAGTCAAGGAGACCAAAATCGTCACTTCCTGATAAAATGGCGCCAAATATCAACAGTAAAGATGGAATTTGCTGCAGTAGAAGAGTCATTTCGTCACCTTAGAATTATAAGGTTCTATCTGACATTTTTGTCAAAATTGAGTTATTGACATATGCTTATTAAATGACAACTTATTTACATTTTTTTGTAAGTTGGTTACATTTGAAGACTTTTTATTTAAAAAAACAAATGGTACACACATACATGTTTGCTATGGAATGCAAAACTTTGAAGCTCAATATCTCAAAATCATTTAGAACGCAGATAGAACCTTATAATTCCAAGATAACGAAATGACTTGCACCTCAGAAGACAATGCCGACACACAATAAACACGTGGTGGCATTTGAAGGCATGAGACGCAGAGCACTGACACTTTTGACAGTCCTGGGGGTAGTTGATAATATAATAGCACTACTGAAATGGTTATGGTGCTTTAGAATGACCAAAACAACCTTTCAAATATTTTACAGTCTGCTCAGCCCGCTGGTTTGTCCATTTACACATTTTTATTACCACATGATCTCTTATAACAAAATCACATGACTTTTTTAATGCGCATACTGGTATTTGTCTGGTAAAAGTGTTTCCATCGTAGTTTATGCGCATCTTATCAAATAAAAAGTATCCTGCTCAGTTATGTGCATGTTTTTATGTGCATTTTCAAAATTAATGTGCATCTTGGCGTTTCCATCAATATTTTTATGCGTTTGTCCAAAATGTGCACAAAAATAGTTGGATGGAAACATAGCTTATGACTTCAGACCAGCTTTTAGTTGGTCAATGCTGCGGTCTATTTCAGTTGCCTCAAAATAGCAATGCACCAACAATGCACCTCAACACATGAGTCCACAAAGTGCCTCAAATGCGTTTGCTATTTAAACTACATGGTGCAAAAGGTGAAAATGATAGCTGCGCCGGTCAGAAAATAGCAACAAATCACGAGGGCCTTTTAAGATTTTCATATTAAGAATTATATAGACGTGAAAAACTGTGTATTACTGCTGTAGTATATATACAGTGCATCTCACTGTGAAAAAACATATTTAAGAGTGCATTGAAGTTTGCTTGAGCTCAAAACTTCTTGGCTGTAATATAAAATATGGCAAGAAGTGTGCTGTTTTAGGTTGGAGTTTTCTGTGTGTCAACAATGATGTGCAAATGGCTAGGTGGATGTGGGGAATGTGGTCACCTGAAGGTATTTCTGTGTTTGTTTTAGTGGAGCAGGTGTTTTTTCTCGGACTTGGTGGTCCTGTTGAGAGGGGGTCCATGTGGGTGGTTGAAACTAGACTAAACGTGAATAGGAACTTTAACACACACAGCCATGACAGTTTATTAATATTGAGAAGCTCGAGCCTGTCTAAGTTGCTCATGTGTGTTTTGTTGTTCTGTTCATTTATTTAAGTCCCTGTTTTTGGATTTTGTTATGCTTTTGGACACCTGTAAAAAAAATATTTAGCATTTTTGTTTGTTTTATTATAATTTTTTATATATATTTGCTATAGTTTGTGAATGGGAAGACCAGCTTGATGTTTCTTGTGTCAACAAGTGCAGAAACATCAAGGAATGGATGGCAGCTGTTTTTGTGAAAGGCATATTATATAACTTGATCATCTTTACTGTTTATTCACATTATTAATAATTTACATATATTTCAGTTCACGCAGACACACACACACACACACACACAATGATGAGCCTTGAAGCCTGTTAAACAAAAAGTGCAACATAGGCTCATTCTGAAAACGTAGCCCTATATACATTTCTAGAGATCGTGAGTTATGTAGCCAGAAGTACGTATGGCTGCATCTTTAAAATGGATGCTACAGGGCAGTATGATGATGTTCCTTTTTGCGATTACCAGCTGACCACTTACTGTATGAATGGCTTTCCCACTATTACCAGTTTGTCCAGTTAGCTCGCCATGTACATCTGTGGACTTGAGAGGCAGAGAGGAGTTGACCATGACGACGGGGTTTGAGTCCTGTGAATAACGGTTCCAGAAAACGGGAAAACAAGTCAAAAAAATAAATAAACAAGTAAATAACAGGGTGAGAATGTGGTCAAATCTGAAATCGCGGTAAAAAACAGGCAAGGGCTTTTCTTTTTCTGAATTGCTTTTTAAAACTGTCGGTCGGGTTTAAGGAAGTGGGTAGGCGGGTCAATCTGTGCTTTTGAAAACACTGTTGGTTGGGTTTAGAGAGGGAGAAGGGTGGGTCAGTCGATCGCTCAGTCAGTCAGTCAGTCGACAGTGGCCTCTGGTGGATTTACGTGAGAACAGCAGGCGTGAATGGCACTCGCAAAATAAATTTGAGATCTCAAAAAGCATACTCAGCGGCCTCTGGTGGATTTACGAAAAACAAAAACTGCAAAAAACTTAACTCCTGGGACGTATTTGGCGATCTCCAGAAAAGTATACAGTGGTACATTTTAGAATGAGCCTGGGTTGAAAAAGTGTCAGGTATGTGAGACCCTGGTTCTTGTCCAAAATCCCATCGGCCATTATACATTATACATGTTTGTTTTATTTTTTGTAATACTATACAATAATCTACTTTGTTAACATTAAATCGCAAGTTAACATTAACAATGAAAAAAGAATTTTTACGATAATTTCAGCATTTAATGATACATTATTAAAGTGTAAAATATGTTTAACACTTTAATAATATTTTATACAGAAAAACAGGTACAGAGAGGGTTTTATTTCTTACCCTTTTGTAAATTGAAACAAAAGGTAAGAAATTGAAATTGGGAATGCTTCTGCAGAACACATGTCAGTGTTTATTTTGATGTAAACTATTATTTTGTAATGTAAATATTTGAATGTTTAAGTATAATTTTGAGTGTTTATATGCATATTTATGTATATAAATAAATAAATAAATAAATAAATATGTTTAAATACATATGTTTGTGTGTTTGTACCTCTGTGGGGGCACCACAGTAAATTTTCCCATAGGGCACCCTTTTGGCCAGCAGCGACCCTGTGTATATATATATTTATTGTATAGCTATATGTGGGTGAGTTCAATTTATTGCTGTCCATCAAAATGTTTTGTGCAACATTAATAACGCTGTCTTAAATTATATATTAAACATTGATATTTCACCCATTTTGTACAATAAGTACAAAAGTTCTCATAATGGGTCATGTGTGTTTGGGGTGTAACAACCAATGAACCCATCAGAGTCTCATCTCCCATTCCATATATAAGCCAGTTGTTATGATGGTGGATTTGCTATTTACATAAAGCATCCAGAGAGGAAATGGATCGTGTGGTGGGGGGAAGGGGGGGGGTGGCTTTCTATTCAATCCTGGCTTTTGGTGTGAGTCTCTGTGCGTTAAAAACTGAATAAAATACAAAACAATAGAACACTGTGTGTTTGTGCAGGTTTCATGAGCCCACAGAGAACAGGTTCAACTCTTGACCTTTTTTTTTTGCTTCAAAGTTTTTATTTTTACTGAGGCATACTAAAAAATAAAACATATAAATACAACTAAATTTTAATTAGTGTCATTAATGTTGCAACTAATCCATGAATTTGCTCAGCTTAAAGCTTAACAGCTAAAACACCAACAACTTGCATTAAAAATATCTACACACACACACACACACACACACACACACACACACACACACACACACACACACACACACACACACACACAACATTTAACATATAAAATTAATACAATTTCCTTCAGTTTAGTCCCTTGTTTATCAGGGGTTGCCACAGCGGAATGAATGCAGCAGATGCCCTTCTAGCCGCAACCCAGTAATGGGAAACATTCACATTCACCCATACACACACTTTCACACTCATACACTATGGCCAATTTAGTTTATTCAATTTATCTACCGCATGTCTTTGGATTGTGGGGGAAATCGGAGGACCCGAAGGAAACTCACACGAACACAGGGAGAACGTCCAAACTCACAGAAATGCCAACTGGCCCAGTCGGGACATAAACAGAGACCTTCTTGCTGTGAGGTGACAGTGCTAATCACTGAGCCACTGTGCCATAAAATATACTTTTTTTTATGAGCTGAAACAACAAAAATTTTTTTGGGACAACTTAATAGTTTTATGTTCAATCCATTTAAATTTGTAAAAACAATTAAGTTTTCATTTAATCTATTAGTGTTGGGACAAAAAGAAGGAATTTTGTGGAATCCAGAATTTGTACTGTGTGTGCAGATACAAACTTAATGTAATTTTACGTAACATTTTTTTATGCGTATGTAACTGTTAGTTTAACTACATTTTTAACCTTTTTTTTTTTTTACCTCAAATTAAATGTTTCTCCTCTACCATCTGCTGTGTCTGCCAGAGGACTCAAAGTCAATGTCAAAGTATATCAAACATGAGCCTGGTCCAGACAGTGGTCATTTGTCACAACAACACAAAGTTTTGACCAGAATTTGACATCTAGTGTTTATACATGAAGTCTTAACACAATCTATAGTCAGTCTGTTCACAAAAATACTTAGGAAATCACAAAGGAAGCTTACTTTTTACTTAAAATATGTAAGTTTTATTTACGGGGAGTTTTGTTTTTAACTATAGTGCATCTGGAAAGTATTCATAGTGCTTCACTTTTTCCAAAAAATGTTTGTTACAGCCTTATTCCAAAATTATTTAAATTAATTTATTTCCTCAAAATTCTACTCACAATACCCCATAATGACAATGTGAAAACAGATTTTTTGAAATTGTTGCAAATTTATTAAAAATAAAAAACCTGAAAAATCACATGTACATGATTATTCACAGCCTTTGCTCAATACTTTGTTGATGCACCTTTGGCAGCAATTACATCCTCAATTATTTTTGAATATGATGCCATGAACTTGGCACACCTGTCTTTGGGAATTTTTGCCCATTCCTCTTTGCAGTACCTCTCAAGCTTTATCAGGTTGGATGGGAAACGATGATGTACAGCCATTTTCAGATCTCTTCAGAGCTGTTCAATATTATTTAGGTCTGGGCTCTGGCTGGGCCACTCAAGGACATTCATCGAGTTGTTGTGAAGCCACTCCATTGATATTTTGGTGGTGTGCTTTGGGTCATTGTCCTGCTGGAAGATGAACTGTCACCCCAGTCTGAGGTCAAGAGCGCTCTGAAGCAGGTTTTCGTTCAGGATGTCTCTGTACATTGCTGCATTCATCTTTCCCTCTATCCTGACTAGTCTTCCAGTTCCTGCTGCTGAAAAACATCGCCACTACATGAAGCTGCCACCCCCATGCTTCACTCTAGGAATGGTAATAGCCTGGTGATGAGCGGTGCCTGGTTTCTCCAAAAGTAACGCCCCGCATTCATGACAAGGCTCAACTTTCGTCTCATCAGACCAGAGAATTTTGTTTATTATGGTCTGAGAGTCCTTCAGATGCCTTTTGGCAAATTCCAGGTGGGGAGTGATTGGCCTGATTGGTGAATTACTGTAGGGTTCTCCTCTCTCCACAGAAGAACGCTGGAGCTCAGATAGAGTGACCATCATGTTATTGATCACCTCCCTGACTAAGGCACTTCTCCCCTGATCACTCAGCTTAGGTGGCCGGCCAGCTCTCAGGAGGGTCCTGGTGGTTCTAAACACCTTCCACTTACAGGCAAAGGCTGAGAATACTTATGTACATGTCATTCTTCAGGTTTTTTATTTTTAATACATTTGCAACAATTTCAAAAAATCTTTTTTCACATTGTCATTATGGGGTGTGTGGAATATTGAGGAAATAAATGATTTTAATCCATTTTGGAATAAGGCTGTAACATAAAAAAATGTGGAAAAAGTGAAGCACTATGAATACTTTCTGGATGCACTGTAAGTATTATGAATTAACTAACCAACTAATTATTATAAACTTTTGGCACACTAACCATACTTGAGTATACACCTTATTTAACAACTATTTACTTTTAAGCTTGTGTATTTTCAGAGTTTATATACAAGATTTATAGCCATGGATAATTTAGAATTTTGTTGAAAGTAATTTGTGTTCCACGGCAGTGGTTCCCAAAGTGAGGCTTGCGGGAAAATAACAGGGGATCCTTTGGTGATTTTCAAAAGTCAAATAAATTTTATTTAACTATCAGAATTACCATATTATATCCATAGCCCACAGAAGCTAAAAATAGTAGTTAATACTTACATAAAAAAAAACATGCAAAAGAAAATGTATCAGCCCTTCAATTTCTTTTATAGGATTGGTGTGTTTACATAAGATCAACAACACAGTAATAACGTCAGATGCAGAAGATTGATTTTTATAGCACCAAGTTAAATTTTTCTGACATCTTCAAGGCAATCAAACGCATTAAAAATAAATACAGACCACAAATGAATATTGAGGATGATTTCTGAGTGGCGGTCTCCAAAATTAAACCAAGCATGGGCTTGTACTGTAAACGTTGTGCCCACCAGTCTCTTTAGCTAAGGTTAATATTAATCAAACACATGAATAAATGACTATAAAAATTATATGATTGTTAGACTGTTGCACCTTGTTGTGTTGTTATTATGTTCATGTTTATATAGGCCTTTGTATATTTATGAACACCTCCAAGAAATGCAGGGGTCGCGAGTCACTGGCCTTATTTTGGGGGTCGTAGGCTGAAAGGTTTGGGAACTCCTGTCTACGGTATCACTGCAAAAAGCCAATAAAGTTTATTGGTTTCATTTCATTATTACTAGATTGATTATATTTTTATTAAAGATTTTTTTTATATATACTCATTATTCATTACTATTATACTGTACACACACTTGCACAGCTATCTTTATTGGAACTTCCCAAAGACATGATGATTTTCATACAGTACAAACTGTATATTCTATCCCTAAACCATACATTTGGTCCCCGCAATGTAAGGAATGCACACACGCACGTACAAACACACACTGATCCGTCTCTACAGGCTTTTCCACCACTGATTATGCAAATGTTCCTATGCCTTCCCTCCTGTCCTGTCTATGAAAGAATGAGCTGTCTTTCTGTAATCCTGGATGAATCTATTCAGAACAGAGTACCTTCTCTCTCACACACACACATACACATACACACAAGCTTTATGCAAGCTTTATAGAAGGCTGGTTATAAATATAGCATAGGTGCTGTCAGAATTGTCACAATCAGAAACTGGCGTAATGCCGCAGCAGGAAATATGAATGCTGATCTAGTTTATGTGGGATTTAGTACAGTGTCCACACATCATATTTTTGCTCTATATTCTGCAGTTGAGCTCTTGACCCCGAGATGAACTGCAAATACGTGGCATTTTTTGGTCAGAAATTGAGTTACCTGGAATGGAACTTGCAACCATAGTCTGCAAGGAATGATTATGAATGAAGAGCCATGCTTTGTATGGTTATCTTTTAAGAACTGTGTC
This sequence comes from Danio tinwini, assembly GCA_903798205.1. Taxonomy (NCBI): domain Eukaryota; kingdom Metazoa; phylum Chordata; class Actinopteri; order Cypriniformes; family Danionidae; genus Danio; species Danio tinwini. The sequence goes on from CAIGQZ010033055.1 coordinate 1,336,575, forward strand.
ATTAAATATGCAATACTTCGGTTCTATCGTCAGTCTCATCTCATCCATGTTTGACGTTTAATATGCATGAGCAGCTCTACTTTGATCATGTTAGAAAGGCTGTATGTGATGCTTAAAAGAACAGAAATTGATGAATGTGATCAATGAAATATAGTGTTATTTGTCATCATTTGGAGGGGGGGAAGGGGGGGGGGGGGGGGGGTTCAGAATACCCTCACCTCACTGACAAAGGTCTAGAATTTGTCCCATACATGAGCTGTTTGTCCTATTTTGACTACAGCTAGCTCTTTGCAACTCTCACATGGTCGCCCACTGAAGCTAAGCAGGGCTGCGCCTGGTTAGTACCTGGTTGGGAGACCACATGGGAAAGCTAGGTTGCTGCCAGAAGTGGTGTTAGTGTGTGGGTCGTAATAACCTAGTATATTGATGGGGACTGTCAGAGGTGTGTAGTAACGAATTACATTTACTTAAGTAAAATTATTGGGTAACGATTATATATATTAGATTTATTAGCCCCACTGTATATATTTTCCCCAATTTCTGTTTAACAGAAAGAAGATTTTATCAACACAACACATATCTTTGTCATGATGAGAGTAGATTTTATATACATATATATATATATACATTTATTAAATTGACATTGACATTTACAGACTTAACTAGGTTAATTTGGCAAGTTAGGGTAATTAGGCAAATCATTAACAATGGTTTGTTCTGTAGACAATAAAAAAAAATTCTTAAGGGGGCTAATAATATTGATTAACAATATTAAGTTTTTTACATTAAAAACTGCTTTAATTTTAGCCGATATAAAACAAGTAAGAATTTCATCAGAAAAAAATAACATTTTCTTTTAATAACATTTGCTGTCACGTCATCCAGGTGGATGCTGCACACAGGTGATGGATGAGGAGATTTCCCACATTGTGTAAAGTGCTTTAAGTGTCTAGAAAAGCACTATACAGTATAAATGTAAGAAATTATTATTATTATTATTATTATTATTATTATTATTATTATTATTATTATTATTA
>CAIGQZ010033055.1:1337621-1378261 GCA_903798205.1 Danio tinwini
TATTATTATTATTATTATTATTATTATTATTATTATTATTATTATTAGTACACCATCATTTTTTTCTTACAAATAACCCATTGGAAAAAGCTTTAAGACCAAGCGGAATCCTTTGTCAGCTGTTAGTACAAAATTTGGGACTTCTCAATCTGAAGTCACTCTGTGTCAAATTTGACGATCCAAATTGTGACATGAGGAAAGTTGAATGGGCTGGCCAGTTTGTTATTCGTCTAATCAATGAAAATAGGCAACAGTTTTTATTAAAAACTTTTAAATTAAACTTGTAGTCCTTTTTTCTATTGATATATGATATCATAAATTTGTATTTAAAAATAAGTAGATTCATGTTTTCATATTTCTTTATTCTAAATTTTTTTATGTTTTTGACATTTTAAAAAGTGTAATTATGTCGATTATCTGACAAGCTAATACAACAAAGAATAGTGCTTAAAATGTCATTAAATTGCAGTATTTAAACTTCATAATTAAATAAATAATGAGGCGAACAGCTGCAAAAAATCTGCACTTTTTGAGGACAACAAACTAACCACCCCTTTTACCAGGCTGGCTACGAGCCTGAAATATAAGAGGCTTGTTTAGTGAGTGCTTTATAAGTAAACATAATTTTTTTTTAATTTACATGGAATTTAACTGAAAGCCCATGTAAATGTTGTGAAATAGGAGAAATATGATCTGAAATGGAAGATTTGGTGATTACTCGGCAGCAGCATTTTGTTCCAACTGTAATTTATGTTATGAGTTTGAAGGAAGCCCATGAAATAAACCATTTCATTAGGCGATTCATTGATGTTACGAGAGCATGCACAAAAGTAGCATTACTCTTCAACCAAAGGACAGGTCGAAGGCAGTTAACATTCCTGACATGGAAGAATGTGGAATGAGTAACGCTATTGATATGAGCTTCAAAGCAGAAGGTTTGATCAAAGATGACACCCAAACTTTAAATCTGCGTCCGACAAAGGAACGAAGCAATTATCTAATGTCACAGAGGAAATGTTTGACTTTGTATTGTGTTTTTGAGACAATAAGAATAAGTTCTGTTCGATTACTATTTAGTTTATGAAAGTTAGCTGAATACCATGTTAATTCTGCAAAGGAATGACGTTGAAGGAGGTTAAGAAGACAAATAATGTTGGGTGTCATCATTCATTCATTTTCTTTTTGTCTTAGTTCCTTTATTAATCTGGGGTCACCACAGCTGAATGAACCACCAACATATCCAGCATATATTTTACACAGCGGATGCTCTTCCAGCTGCAACCCATCACTAGGAAACACCCATACACATACACTACGGACAATTTAGCTTATCCAATTCAAATATAGCACATGTCTTTGGACTGTGGGGAAAACCAGAGCACCTGGAGGAAACCTATGCCAACACTGGGAGAACATGCAAACTTTACACAGACATGGCAACTGGCCCAGCCGGGGCTCGAACCAGCAACCTTCTTGCTCTGAGGCGACAGCAATACCCACTGAGCCACCGCGCCGCCCGAGTGTCATCAGTGTAACAACAAAAATACTAAATTTCCTAAAAAGGGTACCAATAAGTAAATAGACAAATACTGTAAGAAACAGAAGAGGTCCCAAACCTGAACCCTGTGGAACACGAAAAACGACATGAGTGGGCTTTGGTTCAAGCTGTTGAAGAAGATGGACAATTTGAGTGTGGTCTTTCAAACAGGAACAAAACCAATGCAAAGCTGTACTGGAAATTCTGAATTCAGAAAACCTTAATGGTATATTAGTAGCTAAACAGTATAATAGTAGACCAACAAAATTAGTAATATAGATTTGTTATAGTGTAGTGTTAAAATAGTTTTGGAAATATTGAAACTATTTTGAACTGTTGCTGTAATTGCTGCAAACTGCTAAATCAAATATTAAAGGTTCAAGACACCCTTGAGTACTTTTTTTGTACTTTTTTTAACATTTTAACAGATTCATGTGTTGAGCATCAGTTAAGACAACGTTAGCACCTGTCAGCTTTAATTGTGGGGAAAACTGAATAATTTTGAGCTTTTGTCAGCTAATTGTTATCTTCCGGATTAAAAATAATTTTTGGGGCGGGATCAAAATCGGTAATGTAGCGCCCATCTGCTAGTGGAGGGATGACACGTTGGTTTCTCATTATTATTCATAGCAGAGTTTTCTTATCCTATGAGAAGACCCTGCTTCCTAATTATTTATGAGAGCACATACTTTCCAAAGGCAATGCAGACCTGCCAATCTGTGAGACCCTATGACTGGGTGAGACTGTGTCTGCGCACGACACGGGTCATATTTGTTTGTTTGCATGATCCTATCACGTTTGTGGATTCTTTCTGTTTTTCTTGCATTTGTGTGTGTGTGGGTGTGTATGTGTGTGTGGGGGGGAAGTTGGTGTGTCTTGTTTGGGTTCTTCACCGCGTGGTGTGTGTGTATGTGTGTTTACATTCATCAGCTGGGTGGTCACGTGTTTTGTTACTACTCAAAGCACAGGTATTTGTTATCAGTCACAGCTGATGCGCGTTCTGCGTGCTATATATGTTCAGTGTTTTGTAGTTAGCATTATCAGTCCGTTGTTTGTTCACTCCTGTGTCTGCTTCTGTTAGACTGTCTCGCTTGCGGTGGTGGAGGCTATCCGACTTAGCCTGTTTCATGTGGACCTTATGCACATCTCTGTTTCTTTGATGTTGTTACTTCTGCCTGCTCTGATGACAACATTATCTGTGAGAGACTTCATCTCAATCCGCTACTCTGATGAACTTTACCGCTGGTAAGCGTGTCGATTTCCTGGAGAGTTGCTACCTAGCGCTAACCTTCCCCTTCCCTCGATATCTGGTGAGATATCAGTGATAGACTTCTATCTGGTGCTATTTCTCAGATGAACTTTATTCTCTGTGGAGCGTTTGCATTCCTGGTGTGAGCACCCTTGCTCAACACTATATTTGGTGAGATCAAACCAGTTGTGACTCTTTTAATAAATCATCTTGTTTTTTCACTTGCATTTGGGTCTCCTGTGTATATCTTTGTGACAGATCCACAGGGTTTGTTGCATGCTTTTTCTCTGCGATGCTGTCCAGGCTGATACAGCAAAGCTGTTGGTTTGCAGCAAGCATGTTTTGTCGGGAGAGCTGTTCGAGAATTGGAGAATGGCGGACTTTGTGTTTTATCAGTTGAGTTTGTTACTATTCAGACACATCGCCTATATCCGTGGCCGATTCCAGATTCTTCTAGATTACCAGCAAGGCTAATGGATGAAATAGATAGGGCAAGAGACCTGCTGCACTGCTCCACTTTGTCTGCATTCAGACCCAGGGATTGAGGAGGAGAGAAGTCCTCCTTGTTTATAATGTTTATATAAACATGATTATCTTTATAATGATATAGCAAATTGTGGTTATGTGTACATGAAATTACGAATAACAAATGTAGCAGGACATTAAATTACTTACTGTTTATTTCTTTGCATTTTAACTTTGTAAACTATAAAATCATTACAGTTTGTGTCTGACTTTGTGAGCCAACTGACAGTTGTTGGCTTCCCTCTTTTTTCACTGCTCTGCCGGTCACGCCCACTCCTCCCTCTGCTTGCAGTGCTCCAAACCCATGAGGTAGCATTTTTTAAAATTCTGAGGTAGACTTGAACCAAAAAAGAGGGGTTTAAAAGTGGATAAAAAAACAGTACGACTATATACGACTAATATTTGTCTGAACTATCTGCATGTTTTCATGAACATTTTTAAATGAAATTATGTTAGTTTGGGATGAAAGATCCATCTTTTCAAATCTGAATTTTGGCCACCACTGCATGTCAAATGACTGAACAACTAGAATGCATTTTGATGCTAAAACATCTTTGAAAAGTTCTTTTTTTTCTCAGTGTGGTTAGACTGCCAAATGTAGAGGAAAACTACATCTGAATTGGTGTAGATTTAATCATAATCTTCTCTCATTCATTTGTCTTCACGTGTATGAGTAGACTTGTCGTCTTTGAGTCATCTCTGAGTTTTCATCTGAGTTCACCACTCACTGGTGAAGATCAGGTGAGCTTGACTTTATTGACCTGAAGGTAAAAGATCACTCGGAGGCTCCCATAAACCTGTAGTGCTGTCTTTCTGTCTCTTTTTCTTCTCCCATCCATCATTCGGTCCTTCCCTTCAGAGAGAGACAGGAAGAGTAAGAGACAAGAGCTCCGAGGCACTCTAAATCTCCAGCACCCTTCACTGAAGAATCAACCGCCAGAGGAGCGAATCCTCTCTGTTAGCCTGTTCTTTCGTTCCATTCACTTTTTTCCCCTTACATCTTCCACTGTATTGAGGATGTCCTAAAAAATGAGAGAAACTGGGTTAAAACTTTAGGAAAGGGGCCAAAGCGAACAGTCTGAGTGAAGAATGCTTGGAACATTGATGTTTGCACATATCTGACTCAAACGTTCCAGTCTGAATGAACATAAGTCATCCAAAACAAAGCAATTGGTTGTAACGTTCACTGTATAGATAAGTCGAGCTGGATTTTATGTGTCATTATGTTTCAGAATGAATCCAAATTAGTCATTTTAATGTGCTGCGTTTTGAGCCAATGCATAAATATCAAAGAGAAGTTCAGTTAAGCTTTAAATCTGTTTATCACAAGCTTTTTGAAAAAGATCTACAGCCACAATAACATTATGAATTACCACATTTCATATACACTACCTGACAAAAGTCTTGTCGCCTATCCAAGTTTTAGGAACAACTTGAATATAAAATAATCAAATAATAACTTGAATTCTAGTTGATCACTTGGTATCAGAAGTGGCTTATATAAAGGCAAATGCCTCTAGATTATGCTTAACAAAATATGACATGTCTTGATTTTTAATTATTTAATTAGGACAGCAAGGTCTGACTCTGCTTAGACAAAAGTCTTGTCAATTGAAAGAAATAATGTACAGTATAGAATATAAAGTCATGGTGCAGAGGAAAAATAATTAATGTTGTGTATGACTCCCATGAGCTTGGACAACTGAATCCATACATCTCTGCAATGACTCAAATAACTTATTAATAAAGTTATCTAGAATGGCAAAGAAAGCGTTCTTGCAGGACTTCCAGAGTTCATCAAGATTCTTTGGATTCATCTTCAATGCCTTCTTCTACATCTTACCCCAGACATGTTACATTTTCTGGTGACTGGGCTAAACAATTTTGGAGCACCTCCACCTTCTTCACTTTCAGGAACCTTGATGTGGAGGCTGAAGTATAAGAAGGAGCGCTATCCTGCTGAAGAATTTGCCCTCTCCTGTGGTTTGCAATGTAATAGGCAGCACAAATGTCATGATACCTCAGGCTGTTGATGTTGCCATCCACTCTGCAGATCTCTTGGATGCCCCCAAACTGAATGTAACCCCAAACCATGCTTTTTCCTTCACCAAACTTGACTGATTTCTTTGAGAATCTTGGGTCCATGCAAATTTCAATAGGTCTTCTGCAGTATTTGTGATGATTGGAATGCAGTTCAACAGATGATTCATCTGAAAAATCGACCTTCTGCCGCTTTTCCAAATGATTCATTGTTTCCATTGTTTCACCAAATGTGGGTTCAGCCCACACTGTGTGTTTTTGCCCACAATTTGATCATCTAAGCAAGTTTTGCTAATCCTAAAAGATTATAGTTATTATAGATCACTGACCTGTTCACCGACGTTAATGGACATTGTGATCAATTTGATGTCTGATCATTTTCTGGCAGTGTCAGAAAGTTTGAGACACTTTCATGCAGAAGAAAGTCATGTAATGAACCAAAGCTCAAAACAAACAGCTTATTCACAAGCAAAGAAACTCCTAAACACTATCATAGTCACACATGTGAAACTGAAGTAATGCAATAAACATAATTGATAAACATTAGATATAACATACACTCACCGGCCACTTTATTAGGCACACCTGTCCACCTGCTCATTATTAAGTAATTACATTTCTAATCAGCCAATCACATGGCAGCAACTCAATGCATTTAGACATGTAAGCATGTAGACATCTGCTGCAGTTCAAACCGTGCATCAGAATAGGGAAGAACGGTGTTTTAAGTTACTTTGAATGTGGCATTGTTGTTGGTGCCAGACGGGCTGGTCTGAGTTTTCAGAGACTGCGGATCTACTGGGATTTTTACACACGACCATCTCTAGGGTTAACAGAGAATGGTCTGAAAAAGAAAAAAAAATATCCAGTGAGCTGCAGTTCTGTAAGCACAAATGCCTTGTTGATGTCAGAGGTCAGAGGAGAATGGCCAGACTGGTTTGAGCTGAAAGGCAACATTAACTCAAATAACCACTTGTTACAACCAAGGTATGCAGAAGAGAATCTCTGAATGCACACATGAACCTTGAGGTGGATGGGCTACAGCAGAAGAAGACCACACCGGGTGCCACTCCTGTCAGCTAAGAAAAGGAAACTAAAGCTATAATTCACACAAGCTCACCAAAATTGGACAATAGAAGATTGAAAATGCGTTGCCTGGTCTGATGAGTCTCAACTTCTGCTGCAACATTCGGATGGTAGGGTCAGAATTTGGCATCAGCAGCATGAAAGCATGGATCCACCCTGCCTTGTATCAGCAGTTCAGGCTGGTTGTGGGGGTGTAATGGTGTGGGGGATATTTTGTTGCCATATTTTGGACCCATTAATATTAACTGAGCATTGTGCCAACGCCACAGCCAACCTGAATATTGTTGCTGACCATGTCCATCCCTTTATGGCAACAGTGTGCCCATCTTCTGATGGCTACTTCTAGCAGGAAAATTCGCCATGTCATAAAGCAGAAATCATCTCAGACTTGTTTCTTGAACATGACAATGAGTTCACTGTATTCAAATGGCCTCCACAGTCACCAGATCGCAATCCAATAGCGCACTTTTGGGATGTGATGGAATGGGAAAATCGCATCATGGATGTGCAGCCGACAAATCTGCAGCAACTACAAGATGCTATCATGTCAATATGGACCAAAATCTATGAGCATTATTTCTAGTACCTTGTAGAATCTCTGCCACGACAGATTAAGGCAGTTCTGAAGGCAAAAATGGGTCCAACCCGGTACTAGTAAGGTGTACATAATAAAGTGACCGGTGAGTGTAAATCTCTAATGGGCATCACTGATGAGGAAATATATAGTAAATTCTGTCATGCATGGGGCTCAGGGAAACTCAATTTATGGAAACTTACAGTCAACCAGGTTACAGATTTTTACTGTAGTTTTATACAGTTTTTTATGCTGTATAAATTAAGACCAGTTCTAACAGTGTAGGAATTTTGTATTGTTTGTGAAAGTTGGCACTTTATAGATTTTTACTTTATTTATTTAGTCATTGTTATAGCATTAACTTCAAAACTGAGATTTGTTTTACAATAATAAGAATAAGGAATTTTATATGGAATGAAAATCACAGACATTAGTCATAGTATTCAATAAATGTCAGTTTGTCAATGTTTGGTCATGGCTTATATGGTTTAATTTGCCCTTAAAGCAAGAATTAGTAAAGGCAGGGCTATGTGAGTGTGTGTAAAGTGTGTTATTCCAAACTGTTTAGATAATTGAAGCGTTTACACAGTGTGGGCGTGAAACGAGCCATCTGGTTTGATTTACGCCAATCCTGTTTTAATTAGTAAGTGAGTGTGAATGATCTATTTATCTATGTGTGTTTTAGTTGAAGTTATGTGTGTATACTATGCATTCCTTACATTGTGAGAATGTAGAAATGTAGCAGTACAAGACAATTTTGTTGTCTTTGTGGAGACGTTTTTTTAGCCCCCAGTAGGAAAAAAAACTCTTAAATCAGACAGAATTAAGTATTTTAAAAATAAAAATGCAGATTGTTTCCTGTGTGGGTTTGATTTAGGGGTACACTTTAAAGTCAGTAAATTAGCAGTTTTCCATATTTTGTGATTCATGGTTTTATTTTTTTATTATTTATGTTTTTAAATTGCAGTATGAGATCTTGATCTTTCCTCTGACTGATTTTTGTCAAACTTGAATAATTTACATATTATTATTAAATGACAACTTATTTACATTATGTAATGTTTTTTTATAAGTTGTTTACATTTTAAGACCCTTTTTATTTAAAAAACAAAAAAGCTTTTATCTACAAAGTTGAACTCTAGCTTGGCTCTATAAAGTTCTTTTTGTGAGCCAATCAGCATTTTGAATGCACGCACGAGGACAAATCAGGATATCTTTGTCATTCCATCAGACTGCTTCGTCGACAGCGGGAAAGACCAGAAAGAAACACAAAATCAGAGTGAACTAAATAATGCCACACCACACAAAATTGCGAAGAACCCTGAAACTGAAAAGACGTGCGTCAATGTGATGATTTAGAAGCGTTTTTGACATTGAGATGAAATGTTCTATTTTACATTGTTGAAGAAGAAACAGTTGAAAAAAATGTTATATATTAAATGTGAAATATTATTATTTGTGAAACATTGAAACATTTTTCATTGTTTCTTAGACAACTCCTTTGCTCATTGTCTGTTTTCTTTTAAAGTCTTTAAATTTGATATTAAGCCTTGAAGGGCAAATAATAATTTAATTCATGAGGCATATAATTTATAAAATATGGTTCAATAATTCATTTTAATAAATAAAGTCAATAAATATTACCATATTAATTACAAAAAATTAACATCTGCACTGGACAAAAAATATTTAGCACATCCTTGTATGCTTAATTTGAACAAGAAAATATTCATCCTAAAACATTAAAGAAATGTTATAGAAAGCAAAATTTTTCTTTCTCAAACATTAACATATTGTTACAACACCATTTTTTTTATTAAATTAATAAGCAGACTGATTGTATTCCTTGAAAAGTATTGCTTAAATGAATGATCTGCCAGGTAGAACCTTATAATTCCAAGCGGAAAAATGACTTTTTTGAATTAGAAGCTTCTACATTTGCCCTGTTTGTTTTACCCCAATTTGCAAATTCAAGAGAATTTTGATCATTTACATTTAGAGTACATTTAGGGTCTCTGTCATGTTATTGTATGAAAGAGAACTGTTACACACATATTGTTTGCTATATGGAATGCAAAAACTTTAAGGCTCAATATCTCAAAATCATTTAGAACGCAGATAGAACCTTATAATTCCAAGGCGATAAACTTTTAACTTTAAAGCGTTTTAAAAAAGTGACTTTTACGATCATTTTTAATAGTTTAAAGTGATATATTGTTCGAGTCGATGTTTATTACTGCAAAAACCTTGTAATAAGCTGCCAGTACATTTTCTGTTATCTTACAGATGTATTTCTCTGTGTATTATTTCGTATACCTAAACTACTCAAATGTAAATAAATGTCACTTTGTTGAACTGTCAGGCCTACAGCCAGGGAGGGGGTGGGGGTGGTGATGTTTCAAAAGATCTACTGCCCACTGACAAAGGTCTAGAATGTGCCATTGGTCCAGAATTTTTGCCACTATTTTCTCATTTCTCCTATTTTGACTGCTATGCCATCATAAAATGTTCAAATAACACATCAAAGGTTTTAAGACCACACAGAATATGACGTAAGTGAAGTCAACTTTCGCTATTGACCTACTGTTGTTAAATAGAAAAAACATTTTACAACTTGCCTAACTTTTAGTCTAAATCTTGGATCTAATTTATGAAAGAAAAAAATTGACCAATGAAAAGGTACAAAGGGCGACACAGTGGCGCAGTAGGTAGTGCTGTCGCCTCACAGCAAGAAGGTTGCTGGTTCGAGCCTCGGCTGGGTCAGTTGCCGTTTCTGTGTGGAGTTTGCATGTTCTCCCTGCGTTCGCGTGGGTTTCCTCCGGGTGCTCCGGTTTCCCCCACAGTCCAAAGACATGCGGCACAGGTAAATTGGGTAGGCTAAATTGTCCGTAGTGTATGAGTGTGAATGAGTGTGTATGGATGTTACCAAGAGATGGGTTGCGGCTGGAAGGGCATCCGCTGCATAAAACAATTGCTGGATAAGTTGGCGGTTCATTCCACTGTGGCAACCCCAGATTAATAAAGGGACTAAGCTGAAAAGAAAATTAATGATTAAATGAATGAAGGTACGAAGCACCAAAAGCAGTCCATATTCAAGTTAATTTTAATAGTAATTAGGCTGTTGTTGCTGTCCATGAATTAAAAAAAATTTCAAGAGAGGATAGAAAAAATCCTGAAGCTCTACGTTAATATTGTTATGTATTTAATGTTTTTTATTTAAATGGCCAAATTCTGACTGAAGAAAGCTGAGTGTGTTGGCCAGTTTGTGGCTACAGGCTACATTTCTTTATGATATATGATGTAATATATTTGTATTTTAAAAATAAGTTGCTGCTTTTTTTTCATATTTCTTTATTATAAATCTTTAAAAAATATTTTTGGTACATCAAAAATTGACCACCCGACAAGCTGATCCAGCAAAAAAAAAAAAAAAAAAAGGCTTAAAATGTTGCTAATTGCAGTATATAAATCTTATAATTAAAAAGAAAATGAGGTGAATAACTGCAAAAAAAGAAAAAAGAACAAACATTTTTTTACCAGGCTGGCTAAAGGACGGATTTTAGAGTTGAATTTTGAACATCAAAAGTCGACAAAGCAGAGATCCAATAATGCAGTTGAATACACAAAATACGGAAACCGTTAATGAACAGATATTTGTTTACAGTGTAGAGTTGGTGTGGAGGGATAGAATATACACTATGTATTGTGTAAAAATGTCTATGGGGAGTCCCCATAAAGATAGATGTAAAAGTGTGTGTGTGTGTTTGTGTTAAAAGAAAGCACAAATGTTGTATAGTTGTGATTGTCAGGTTTGTTTAGTCTTGATAAGGTGGCTTTAGTTTGATAATGGCGACCTGAGATTCTCTGAGCTCTTAAGTCATGTTTCACTCGGTAGGATTTGTTTTCTCCAATAGAAAATTGCTTGTGGACAGAAAAATATCTTGATAATGTTTGAAAAGCTTTTAAAGGTTTTCACTTCCTGCTACAGGAACAGCCGTTTTTCTCTATTCGCTGTGTTGTGCGTCTGTATTTCTCCTCTCTCGCTCTGTTCTGCACATGCTATATGTCTTGCTAATTGAAAGCAGCTTTTAGTATGTGAGTGCTGATTGACTTGTATGTGTGTGTGTGTGTGTGTGTGTGTGTGTGTGTGTGTGTGTGTGTGTGTGTGTGTGTGTGTGTGTGTGTGTGTAGATACTGCACAGACGGTGCAGACATGGCTAATTTTCCTCCATCCGCATGAGTTTGCTCACCGCTGGATCTGATTGACCCTGTGCTCCTCGCCGGCCATCCCTCTGTCCTTGGGTTCCTCCTCTTTTCTCCCTCCTCCTCTCATCCTCTTGTACTTTTCTTTCTTAAAGTTATATTGTAGGAGATAGGAAATGTGTTTAGCTATTTTCTATTTGTGTGTGTGTGTATGTGTGTGTGTGTGTGTGTGTGTGTGTGTGTGTGTGTGTGTGTGTGTGTGTGTGTGTGTAATATCTGACTTTTCTTCTACAGTATTACACATATAAACTGTACTGTATAATGTGAGCATATTTTTCCCTCTCACTCGCAGAGCTCTGCTTCAACTTTCACGGGGTCTTATGGGACTTCAAACGCTGTGGGCACTGTTAGGAAGGAGAATTTATTTTCTGTAAGCCTCTCATTTATTAGATTGAAAAATGAAACCACAAATCAAACAGATATTATTTCTTCCAGCTCTAGCAGGAAAAGGTTAAATTGCTTACAGGTCTAGTTCTTAGAGGACCAATACGAGGACGTATAAGAGTACAGTGGCCATGTTTTAAAAGATGTTGAAGAGGAATTTTAAGGCCTTACAGGTGCTCCCAACACAAAATAGCTTTAATTTAACCAAAATTCAGGGGTATATTTATAGGACATCGATGTTGAAAAGATGAAAAACTTTTTTCCTTTGGGTCTAGGGACGTTTACCTTTGGGTCTTGTGTCCAAAGAAAACATTTTCCATCTTTAAAACATTGATATCCTGTAAACATACCTATACATTCTGGTTATGATATAGCTTATTAGTGTTGGAAGCACCTGTAAGACCCTAAAATTCTTCTTCAATATGTCTTACAACATGGCTACTCTTATTTGTCCTTTAAGAATTGATGGTCAAATACTGTGGCAAACGTGTTTGAAAGTGCTTTCAAGTGTTTTCTCCTCTCTGTATCACCAGACACTTGCTTATTGACACTTCATGTTTATGGAAAAACATTTTGCAGTTCTTGGTGTGCCTCATGCAGGTGAGTGGGCCTGTGTCCACCTGTGTCACACTCTTTTCTACTCCATATTCAATTCATCTTTATTTGTATAGTGCTTTTTACCGCGTAGATTGTGTCACAGCAGCTTAACATAGATGAAGTTCTAGTAAAGTGGTACTGCTTCAGTTCAGTTGTCACAGTCGAAGTTCATTTTAGTTCAGTTCAGTGTAATGTACGTCACTGCTGAAAGCCAAAACACTGAAGAGCAACTCCACCGATGTGCAGCTTTACAAATCCCAAACCAAGCAAGCCAGTGGGAACAGTGGCGATGAACAAACTTTACCAATAAGTTACCTTGCACCAAACACCTTCCTATAAGCATCCTATATTTCTTGGAAAACATTGTGCAATGTGTGCTACACATGGAGATGGAAAGTACCGAAGTACAAATACTTTGTTACTTAGGTGGATTTTTCTGCTATCAGTACTTTACTCCACTATTTATTTTTCTGACAACTTTTAACTTCTTACATTTTTACACAAACATCTGTACTTTCTACTCATTACATTTTAAAATCAGGCTTTTTACTTTCGTTTTAATGTGTTTTGTGGCACAGTCTATTTTATTTCTTGTCGTTGCTCGATTTGAACGTCTTTTTGATTCAGTCAATCTATTTTTTCATAGTGCTTTAATCTCCTGTCGGTTAGACTTCTGCAACTCTTTGTACATTGTTTTACCTCAGTCAACACTCCCTCGGTTACAGTTGGTCCAGCCGCCAGATTAATAACAGGAACTAAGAAAAGAGATCATATCTCCCCTGTGCTTGCCTCATTGCACTTGCTTCCTATAAAATTTATAGTTAATTTTAAAATCCTTCTTTTCACTTGTAAAGCATTGCACAATTCTGCCTCGGTCTATATCAGTGAACTTATTAGGCCATATACAGCTTGTAGACTGTTAAGATCCCATAACCAGTTACTTTTGTCTGTCCCTCGGTCTCGCTGCAAATCAAAAGGTGATCGTGCTTTCTGTGTTGCGGCCCCAAGGCTCTGGAAGAGTCTCCCTCTGAACCCCAGGATTTCTCCATTGGATGCTTTTGAATCTAGTTTAAAGACTCATTTTTACTCCCTTGCCTTTAAGTGACACATGCATGTTATTTCTTATCTGTATTTTAGTATTACATATATAAATTTTCTTAGATTTTTAAATAACATTTTTTATTATTTTTTTGATTATCATATTTTATTGTAAAGCACTTTGGATCAACTACGGTTGTGTAAAATTGTGTTCTATAAATATAGAGTTTGCCTTGCCTTGCCTATTTTTTGTCATCACACGCCTGATGTCATGTTTATACTATGTAATAAGTTTTGGTTGATCGGCTCACAAGTAAATGAGACACATCATTCCTGTTCAAATCTGGCGTTTAAATGGCGTTAAAGTCTTTTGTTTACTTTCGACCATACTGTACTTCTCTGATCTTTCAATCTAATATCACGAAAAAAAACTTCAACAATTATCTCTCAATCAATCTCTCTCTCTTCAACAATCCTTTTTGTCAATGTTTGTACAGTTAGTACTAAAGCAAATGACCCTTCGCTAAGCCACACCCAAAAACCGCCACACACCAATCGTGGCTTAGCAACCATAGCTACGTGCAGGAGCTCTGTCAAGCTTTCGAGCGAGGGAAACAAGCTAAAGCGTTGTGCATATGGATTGCGCAAATCTGATACTCTGTATCCTAAAAGTTTGTATGGGGTGGTGGAATTTTTTGCCTTCTCAAAACCGAAAACCCAAGAGGAGAAATGCCAGCGTGGATCAAGCTCACTCAGGGGCGCTAAAAGAGTGGAGTGAAGTTGTTGTGTTTTTGATATTTCTGACACAATCGCTGATAGATAGCAAAAACTCGCACACCTCTTACCCTAAAAAGAACTAAACTGTTTCCTACAAAAATATAAAGCAGGTTATGTTTTACAGCTGTCTTTTTCTTTTTTCTTTTTTGCTCGCTATAATGAGCACTGCTCCGTTTAAGCCTTCGCCATAGTAGTCATACTAATAGCAATCATATTTACATCTGTTTCATGCTACGAATATTTGAAATTACATATCAACAGAACAAAACCGAGATGTGATCACAAACTGAGCACTTGCAATTAATATACTTCACCCGCAGCTGTTTTTCAGTCATTTATAACCCTCATGCCCATGTCAGAGCTACGATTCACCAATGATTTAATCTGTCTTTTAAAGTCATTGGTCACGGCGTTACAGCGGGTTAGTGTCTGCTTTTATATTTGGTCTCGGATTAATATTTGCTGGTAGGGAAAATCTATTTGTTCACTTCTGCTATTTATACTTTGCATTTCAGTTTATTTATTTTTTCCACTTAACTGCAACTTAGAATAGACATTGGATAAAGAGCACACAAACATACTGACAGCTATAGGTACTGTGCATTGTTATGGGTCAATCCAAATCCATCAATTTCGCCTTTCTGGCTGTTCTTTCTATGAATAAATTATGCAGAAGCACTGTCCATGTGTGTTTCCTCGTCAGTTAGTAACGACAGGCGTAGTAACAGTATCTAAGGAGAGCGGGGCTTAGCGAAGGGTCAATTAAATACTTTATAAAGTTATTTATTTCCTTTGTTCCCAATGAGTTCGTATTTCCTGATACAGGATTTATACTGTTTTATAGTTTTAACATGTATATTATATACACTGTAGCCTTCCTTTAAACTTGTTAGATTGTTAGATACATATTTTAGAACATTAAAAGTATTTATACTGGGTGATTTATGAATAAAAAAATTATGATCAGGAATTTATCACATCAAAAATGATGATGCAAAAACAGCAATAATACCTTCCTCCATTCATTTTTTTTTAGCTTAGTCCCTTTATAAATCAGAGGTCGCCACAGTGGATTAAACCGCCAACTTAACCAGCAAATGTTTTTTGCAGCGAATTTCCTTCCAGCTGCAACCCATTACTGGGAAACACCCACACACTCTCATTCACACACACATAAACACTCTACGGACAATTGTAGTTTACCTAATTCACCTGTAGCTTTGAAACTCACACGAACACGGGGAAAACATGCAAACACCACACAGAAATCCTAAGTGGCCCAGCCAAAGCTCGAACCAGCGATCTTCTTGGTGTAAAGCGACAGCGCTACCCACTGCACCACCGCACCGCCCCCATTAATAACTTTATACATTAATTAAAATATACACAATACTTTGAAAACAAACAAATAAAACAAAAAAAAACAAATAATGAAATGATCTAAGCTGCAAAAGTGTTGCTCTTTGCATAAAATGACTGGGACTCTATACTGCTCAGTGAACACCGTCTTTCGGATGAGTCATTAAACCGAGGTCCTGACTCTCTGTGGTCATTAAAAATTCCAGAATGTCCTTCGAAAAAGAGTAGGGGGTTTACCCCGGCATCCTGGCCAAATCTGCCCACTGGCCTCTGTCCATCATGGTCTCCTAACCCTCCCCATATCATAATTGGCTTCATCACTCTGTCTCCTCTCCACCAATCAGCTGGTGTGTGGTGTGCGGTCTGGCGCAAAATGGCTGCTGTCGCGTCATCCATGTGGATGCTGCACACTGGTGGTGGATAAGGAGAGTGCCCCTCTCCATTGTGTAAAGCGCTTTGAGAACCCAGAAAAGCGATATATAAATGTAAGGAATTATTATTATTATTATTAAAATGAAGCAGCTTTAGCATAATGCAAAAAATTATTTGTAATCAAATACCTTTTTATTTTATAGAAAGTAAAAAACTGAAATATGTTTTGGACAAAATGAAGTGTTAAATATAAGTGTTTCAAATAAGCTAAAACAACACAATTCTTAAGATTTCATTGGGACAACTTATTTTTTTTATGTTCAATCCACATAAATTTGTTAAAAGTGATAAGTTAACTTAATCCTGTTGTGTTGGGACAACATGACAAACACAGTCTCTCCGCTGCCGCCCAGAGCCACGCCTCCTGAAGCACGTGCACCTTAAAGATGACAGCAGAACCCTCTCATGTGTTAAAAGTGACTACTGCTTGTCCGGCGCCGTGCAGGAATTACAGTTATTACTAAGCCATACTGACATGCTATTTCAGAGCGAATATTCAGAGTAGCATGGTAAACAATATAGGGAGCGTGTCACAGGTCGTCATTGTTCAAAAATGAACCAATGTGATGTGAATATAAAACCAACTTCACCTCAGTAAAGCAGACTAGCCGGAATAGTGCTATTTACTTCTAATAAAATCTACATTATCGATGCTGTAAAAGGACCCTTATGAAACTGCAAATAGTCACATCAATCGCTCACCGGAAGATTTCAGTGGCTAAACAACACTTCTGTGCATATAGCCCATTTGTAACAACAACATCTACATCAGCTTTGCGTGCAGCTAAAATAGTTTTAAAACAGAACATTACCTGTCTAAAAGAAGTCCTTCAGCTATGGTGTCGACCTTCCTCCAGCGTGCAAAGGTAACTCCAATACCCACATAGCAAAATATCTCTGGCCCACATAATCAGCTTTTGCTTGGCCCACATGCCGCAGTAAATTACGATACATGACTGGACCAAGTCTAGCTTCCAGACAAGGGTCAAATATGGACCATATCTGGGACAAATCTCAGCCAAGTTAATAACCCATAACAGAGCCTGAACTGGTCCAGATATGTTGGTGTCAGGGCTGCAGTGAAATTGAAACACCTTTGCATCATTGCACTTTAGGCATGCTATGGGCAGGCTTTTTCTCAAAGCGAACTGACTAGTAGAATTTTTTTTCTTTATTTGATAATAATAAAAATGTATTTTAAATGTGGGTCAAGATAGGCCAAACTCATGTGGCCCACATATCATTTTTTAACATCTGGGCCAAATAACACATTTTACATCTGGCCCAAATATTCTGTGCCACCTTAAAAACGAAAAATCAGGGCCATGTTTGGCCCACATGCTTTATGCCAGTACCAGATGAGTGCCTGCTGTGCCAGATTTATGCCAAATCTGGGCCAGAATTCTTCGCTACCTGGGTATTAATTTAGGTTTTTAAAATATTTTGATTTTGCATGTTTTTACCACTCTCTCTCTCTCTCTCTCTCTCTCTCTCTCTCTCTCTCTCTCTCTCATGAACGTGCAGTGCGTCTATGCACAAACGGCGGATCTGCATACAAATGGCTGCGCAGTTGTTCAAATCAGCATTTGCTCACAGACAGTTTGAGCTACTTATCTGAATTATGAGAGATGTCGGCCTGACACTATTTAATTGGATGAACATTTTTTAATTTTATGCCTTACCCAGAATAAAAAAAAAAGTACATATAAACACATTTAGATCATTTACTTTAATCAATACTATTGAACTGTGAAGAGTCTTTCAACCAGCACAACAAAAAATGTTTCTGAAGACAATCATCTACTGCACCTTTACGTACATAATCCAGGCTGGATAACTAGTCAGTACATCAATTTTTACGAGAGTCGTTTTAAACATGAGTATCTGTACTTTGAGTAAAGAATGTGTGTACTTTTGCCATCTCTGCCTCCACATAGGTGTGTGGTCTTGCCAAGCCACCTGTAGATCACACTCTCTCCTTTCCTTATGGTTTTACATTGAAAACAAACAACTTGCCAGCATATATATATATATACTACTGCTCTCTGATATGTCTATGTGCTTCTTTAATTCTTTCAGTACTTGTAAGTTGCTTTTATAAAAACATCTGCTAAATGAGTAAATGTAATCCTCTTTCACACAAATACACAAAAACTACTAAAAACGCTTATTTTTGCATCAACATAGGCTTTTAGTGGTGGTCACTTCATATAGAAACATTAAGCACTTTAATCATTAATTGAATATGTACACATAGTTTTTACTTAAGCATTTTTTGTACTTTACACAAATGATGATGGCCATAATGTTTCAAACAACGATTTCAGAAGTTTGCATTTTTAGGACCCCAAACACCGCTGCAGTGTAAATATTAGCAGCAAAATATGATGTTGTGTAAAGGCCCACTAGGACAGTGTGTGGTTTATAAAGAAGGCAGTCCAAAAATACATGCCTTTGGTGACATTTTTATTGCCTTTCTACATCTACATTTCATGACAGTTTCAAATTGAAATGTCCAGTGACTGGTGCTAAAAAGCATGTTTAAGAAAATGATCAGCCCAGTATATAGCCAATGAATTATGTATTATGTCCGCTGGCTGGTCCACTTCAGATAATCACTGCTAGCCAGGAAGGTTTTGATTGTTGCTAGGGAAGACAAGATGTCGGCAGCTTTTCACAGTAAAATAAAAAGGATATCATCATGGTGTTTTATAAATGACTATGCAAAAAGAATGATTTGTTTGCTTGCAGTTTCCTTGTTTTCTGCAGGTAAGGTTTTAAAATAAAATTAATTGTCTGCAGAATTTATTTGTCTCTTTTTTTTTGTGATCAGGTTTAGAAAAAAAAACAAGATTTGTATTTCATGGCATACATATGTATGTATATATATCAGTTTCCTCTAGGCTTTTTTCCAGCTGTGGTGGCAGGCCTTTTACACAAATATACCAACTACCTATGGCGTTATTTAAATGACAAATGTCGTGAGCGCAGAATTACAAGTCTAGATCGTATTCATGTAATACAAGCAGGCGAATTCCTCTGGTCATGCACAAAACTTCTTTGCATGCCCCCTCAAATATCCAAATATACGCTGCTCAAGTGCAGATTTTCTTGTTCGCTCACAAATAAACTCTGCTGAAGTGCGATTTAGTGCATTTATGTAGTCTGTCTCCAGCATTTATTAGATTTGCTAGGAATATTTATGAATGTCTCCAATAGACCTACAGAGCGGCATTAATTCTTCCTGAAATAAAGTGAAACGGCTATAAACTCCAGCAAGATAAAGTTATTGTATGCAGAGCCATAGATCTTTATATATAAAGCATAATTATGGAAACTGTGTTCATCATAACTGAAAGCTACGTCGTGTTTGCTGGCCTCACGCATCCCACACCTGTCAGTCAGTCAGTCAGCATGTCACCTTAAAGGGTTAAACAAATAACGCACGGCACTGCTACGATTACAGAAAAGTTTGCACTGTTATATTATAATTCACTTACCTTTTTATACGTTTTGATGCGATTATAACCAGCCATTTAAAAATACTGACTGAATGTTTTGAATGAGAAGCTGTAATGTAGCTGTGGCGGGATGAATTTTGATAGATTCCAAATAGTACAGTATTATTAGTTATATATACAGGCCAAATTTTTCAGATGGGTGAATAATAATCTGCCTCATAATCTATATTTTGAATGACAAAGAGTAAAATTTGTTGGCTTTTATAGTGGGTAATGGTATCTAGTATTTATTTTGGCTGAAATTGCTTGCAGTAATTTATTTATTTTTTGTAAAAATATTGGCAGAGGCATACTTTTCCAATGAGTCTGCATGAGAAGTGAAAAATACAATCCAAGATTGTGGCCATAATCATACTTTTTATAAACTGACCATCAAAATCTGTTGTTGAAAATGGTTTGTAATTAAAATTGGCATGTTTATTTCTAAGCGTCAGAGCCAATATGCATTGTTAGTCCAACATAACAATGTTATTTTACACGCAGACATTAAAAATATGGTAGCAAAAGAGGCTGTTTATTTCTAAGGGACAGGGAATGGAAAATAATCATAAACCAAATTTAACTGTTAGTGCAAGAAACCTTGATTAACATTATAAGTGGGTCTCAATGGAAAAAATTAAATCACAAGAGCATAAACTATAATGACCCCTGTAACTGAAGAGGACTTAAGTTACTGAAAGAAACTTTAGCTGGAGACAAAAAAGAGAGTGAGACAGCAGTAGACGAGTGTGTGTGTGTGCAAGTGTGTGTGTGAGGGGATTGGGGATTTTGGAGGAAGACAGGAGGAGAGGAGAGAGGGAATTGTGTCAGGAGATAAATTAAACAAAGGAAGCAGCTTGTGAAGGGTCTCACTGAGACGTCTGTGTCTGTGTGTGAGAATGTCCTTGAAGTGTTATTCCCTTCGTTTTATGTCTGTGCATTTCTCTTTTTTTCAACTTTTGGGGACCTCTTTAATAAGCACACTAAAAAAATGTTGACAACTCAAAAGTGTAAGGCAACTTTCAACCCAAGTACTGCACTTGATTTAAGTTGAGTCAACTCAAAAAAGCTCTGCAGCAAGTTGCCTTACAATTTTAAGTTGATTCAACTTTCACAGTGCATATACTGCAAAAAAGTGATTCATTGACTAAAAAGGAAGACAATTATTGCCTTGAAACTATTAAGTAAATGAAATTTGTGCATAATTATAAAAATGAATTATATCAACTTACTTGTTCTCATCTACACTGACAAATAAAAGCTGTTCTAACCAAATAGCGTGTTGTCCTCACTTCTTTATTTTAAGTTAGACTAGCTTAAGTTTATTAAATTATAATTTCCCAATTTTTTTAAAAGAGATTGAAACTTGTCACAAAACTTTTAGAGTTTCTTTTGTCTTTTAAACACAAAATAAGGTATTTTGAAAAATGTTGGAAACTGGTAACCATTGAATTCCATAGTATTTGTTTGTCATGCTGTGGATGTCAATGATTAAATGTTTTCAGCTTTCTTCAAAATGTCTTTTTGTGTGTGTGTTCAACAGAATAAAGAAACTCATAAAGGTTTGGAAGCATTTGAGGGTAAGTAAACAATTAGTAGTTTTTCGTTTTCGGCTAATGTAACAGAGGCCAGCTGGTGAAGTGCTGTGTAGGTGAACCTCACTCCTCTGCCCTCTAATGGCTCGTTTCCACTGACTGGTACAGTACGGTTTGGTACGGGTCGGTACAAGTCACCTTTATCAGGCATGCGTTTCCACTACAAAGGGTACAACTTTTGGTAGGCGTGCTGTACGACAGAGATTTAGTCGACGTCATTCTAGCTCAAATAAATGTCTACAGTAAAGCCGTACAGGTCGTTCAGAAATCATATGAATTAAACAGATGCTTTAAACATATAAATACTGTGTATAAATGTTTATTACTAACCTTTCTATGAACATGATTTGATTATAACTGCAGATCACTGACAGTGCGAAATAGCCTACTGTAACGTCTGCAATTATATAAAATAAATAAATAAATGAACATATATGAACACATACAGACCATTGCAGTCTCCGATATCTTACCAATTACAGAAAAACCTACACACAGCATAGATTTTGTCCTTATTTGAGTTCAAAAACAACACGCAACATAGCCCACAGTCAGAGCAAACCTCTCATATGTGTTTGTAATCTTCACCAGCACATGTAGCCTCTGTTAGAGAGTAATTCCGTCTTTCCGAGTTCATAATAGTCCAAAAGGCAATGATAAACATGGCAGTTTGTTCATGATTCAGGTTGCTGAAACAATTCGCTGCTGTGTTTTGTCAGGCTTCTCCTTTTTTCCCCGCTTCACTCTCGCGTTTGTCCTTTTTTTCTGAACGAATCAAATGTCGAAGACACTTCAATAATTACACACACGTTATTATCATCAGCTCAAGAAGTTTGGTATATCAAATATAGACCCGATTGCGAGCCCCTTGGAGAAAGCGAAAGCCGCTCGAACTTTTAGACGGCCTTGTAAAGCAACAACAGGACACGGCAGATTTTGATCTTCTTGGCTTTGTGGCTGTACATCAAGACAACAACAAAATTTGTTTAAGCTCAGGTCATCCATGGCTCGTTATTATATACATATAGTTGTCTTGGCTGTGTAATAAAAACATGGCGGTCCCTTTGTTTTCATTCTGGCTTGCTCCACGAGATCGTGACATCGCTCTGTAATCAATCAGCGTTCAGCTGCGCGTGTAGCTCCACCTTTTGGTACTCTTTCTCGTCTTTGGTACCCTGCTGAAAGGGTGGCAAAAAAGTGGTATGGTACGGTTCGGTTCAGTACGCCTTTTGACAGTGGAAACGGCCATAAAAGCGTACCGAACCGAACCGTACCGTACCTCCTTAAAGGTGCTCTAGCGACAGACGCAAGAGGCCATGGTCTCCCATTCAAAGAATCACTGGTTCGATCCCAGCTCAGACCGGGTTGGGTGCAGTAGGATCGGAGGGTTACACATGGGGGATAGTCTGGGATGGGAGTGAGGTTTAGGGGGGTGAGTGTAATGGAGGCCAGCTAGTGAAGTGCTGTGCAGGTAAACCTCATTCCTCTGACCTCTAAAGGTGCTCTAACAAGGAGGCTAAAGACCATGGCCTCTAGTGTCTGTGGCTAGAGCCACCGACTCACATTCAAAGAATCGCCGGTTCGATCCGAGCTCAGACCGGGTTGGGTGCAGTAGGATTGGTGGGTTACACATGGGGGCTCATCCGGGATGGGACTGAAGTTTAGGGTTGGTGAGTGTAATGGAGGCCAGCTAATGAAGTGCTGTGCAGGTAAACCTCACTCCTCTGACCTCTAGAGGTGCTCTAGCCACAGACGCTAGAAGCCATGGTCTCTAGCCTCCTTGTTAGAGCAACCGACTCCCATTCAAAGAATCGTCGGTTCGATCCCAGCTCAGACCGGGTTGGGTGCAGTAGGATCGGCGGGTTACACATGGGGGCTCGTCCAGGATGGGAGTGAGGTTTAGGGAGGGGAGTGTAACGGAGGCCAGCTAGTGAAGTGCTGTGCAGGTAAACCTCACTCCTCTGACCTCTAAAGGTGCTCCAGTGAAAGACGCTAGAGGCCATGGTTTTTAGCTTTCTTGTTAGAGCAAACAACTCCCATGCAAAGAATCGCCGGTTCGATCCCAGCTCAGACTCAGTTGGTGCAGTAGGATCGGTGGTTCACACGAAACTTTCCTTTTAAGTTTTTTAAATTGAAATTTACAAGTTGATCAGAATTCTTTCTAAATAATCAAACCACAACTTTACCACAACTTTTTTTCTATGCTTACAACTAACTTGTGACATTTAACGTAAAACATGATAAGAAAATACACAAGTGAGAGTCTGTACATTCATTAAATGCACAAACATTTCTCTCAGGACTGATCATTTAATTCAAATAGACAATGTGTCATTTTAATGTCAATATATTGGCAACAGCAAATAATGAATTGAAAGGTACGATATGATCCTCTGTCACATTTTCACATTAAAAACTCAAAACAAGGTTCAGCTGACACTGCTGTAAAATGCAGGAATTCTTATATAAATAAAATAAAAATAAATACATTTGGAGATGCACTGAATTAAGTCACATTTTGCAGTCTTCTAAACCAACATACTTTTTCAAAAGTTTTTCAAGGCCATTTTGGACTAATATCACCTTCTTAACAAAATGAAAGTTGTTTCTCATACCTGCGGGGTATAAATAATGTCTTCATTTAAAAGAGATAGTTTTTTTTTCCCTTAGGTCTAGGTTTGGGGGTGGGTATGTTAAATAATTTTTTCTCAACTTTTGTGTCTGTTCAGTTTTGTTGAAATTATCTGGCACAAATTAATCTGTCAACGGCTAAAACAATAAAATAAACCAGTTGATCAAATTCCCAAAACTGCACAGTAAAATAACATTTCTTTTTTAAGGATACATTGATTTACATTTGTACTCTATAATGTGTAATTTTTTGTTTCATGTCCAATGTAAACCCCCATGAAGAAAATCCAGTTTAGAACCAC
Organism: Danio tinwini; assembly: GCA_903798205.1. Lineage (NCBI taxonomy): Eukaryota > Metazoa > Chordata > Actinopteri > Cypriniformes > Danionidae > Danio > Danio tinwini. The sequence continues at coordinate 1,361,511 of CAIGQZ010033055.1, forward strand.
TAGTCAAAAGATGATATAACAACATAACTACATTATTGTGACAAAGAAATGGATTATGTCAAAAAGTCATACTGACATTATAGTGTTTATAATACACAGTTATCTTTATCTTCTGTGATTAGATATATTAGTAGTAGCCAGAACTTTCCATTGACCGTGTGTGCGTATGTGCGTGCGTGGGTGTGTGTGTTTGTAGTGAAGTCATATAATGTCAGTTCAATTTATGAGCTTTTTGAGATCCACTTTTCTCCACACACATACAGTAAGTACACACATCAGCTCTTACATTCACAGTAAAGTAGTCAACATTTAAAGTGCATTGAAAGACAAGAATGGGTGTTGTTCAATGGTTTTCTGGCAACATTGATGCAGGGTTTATTTATTTATTTAGTCTGATAATGTGTATAATATGTATATTAGCATCAGATTCTGTGAATTTCATTTTGTATTAGGGTCGAGATAAATGTTTGTAAGCTTTAATAGAAAAAAGGTTAAAGGCACAATATGGAAGCTATCCTTATTAAACATCCAAAAACCACTAGAAGAGTGTCATATATTTTGATGACTACTTACATTATCCCAAAGGTTTCAAAGAATGTTTAAATCCAGAGAAATAAATTTCCTGTCTAGCCATGATATTGACATCATACACCCCTTGATTTCCAATTTTCGATTTCCTCAATTTTTATGTTGTCTGTTACAGACTGCACAGAGCAGCTTCATAACATGTTATGAAATAGAATTATAAAAAATATAATGTATTATAAAACGCCTTTAGTATGATGAGCAAATGCTGCATCTTCCTCACGTGATCATGACTGAAATAAAACCCCAGGCTCATTCTAAAAACATACCAATATATACATTTCTGGAGACTGCCAAATGCTTCCCACACTTTCTGAAAAAATTGTACAATGCTGTACCAAAGAAGGTACAAACCTTTGTCACTGTGGCAGTACCTTTTTATGGAACAGAATTGTACCTTAAGACAAATCAACAAATTTGTACCATTGCAGTTTGTACCTTTGAGGACATGATTTGTACCATGGGAAACCAAAATGTACCTTTGGTTTTTAAAATTTTCCTTCGGCAGATACAATATTGTACCTTCATCAAAGGTACAAATCTGAGCTATCAAGGTAACACTACAGTGACAAGATACTTGTACCTTTACAGTGTCAAATGTGTTCCTTCAAGAACTATTTAAAGGCATTTTGCTACTGTATATCCAAAACATCCAACATTTATTCATCCATTTTCTTTTCGGCTTTGTCCCTTTATTAATCCGGGGTCGCCACAGTGGAATGAACTGCCAACTTATCCAGAACATGTTTTACGCAGCGGATGCCCTTCCAGCTGCAACCCATCTCTGGGAACATCCATAGACAGTCATTCACACACATACACTACAGACAATTTGGCCTACCCAATTCACTTGTACTGCATGTCTTTGGACTGTGGGGGAAACCGGAGCACCCGGTTGCGACTGCGTCACCCAGATATCCAACAATGTTTTAAAAAAAAAGGTTTCTTTGTGTGTAAGTGCACCTTTTCCATTTACAATAAAGAATAAAAAATGCTTTAACAAATCAAAAGATCTATTTTTTGCTAAACATTTCACAACACTTTTCACAAAAATGTTACAGAAACACATTGACCCATGTACAATACAAAACATTTTTCTCCAGTTTTCACACAATACCTTTGTAATCACTTAAAAATTCATTTAATTTACTTAATTTTAAAATAGAATTATACTTATGAAAAAACGAGATATGCACAATGTTTAATTAGTTTTCCAACACTAAATTGTCTGCATGAACACTTTGCTTATGCAGGACTTTTGCCAGCTCACTTGCGTAGAGGAAAGCAAACGCCAAAAGGTGCAGATATCAATAATGAAAATGTATTTATCAGAAAATGCTTACCAAATGTTTATAAAAAAAACGCCTTCAAATGTGTAGTTTACAATACCTATAGTTTTGTTTTACCAGTTGTTTTGTATTATAGAACTTCATATTTAATGTTTATGAGTTTCTTTAAACATATGCTTTTAAATGATGATTCATGTTTTAATATGGAAATTATTCATAAATCACTTACCCTTTTCAGTAATATTTATTTTCATAGATATTGTAATAAAGAAGGAGTTTTCCAACACTTTTGTACCTTTTTTTAATAAGAGCAATTGTGTACCTTTATTTCAATCATGAAAGGTACAGAACAATATCATTAAAGGTCTTTTCTGTACCATATAAGGTACAACTTTTAAGGGTACAAAACTGTTCCTTAAGATACATTATTTGTACCACCGTGGACCTTTTTTTTCCGGAGAGTGCAGGAGCTACGTTTTTTTGCAGTTTTTGTTTTTGCAAATCCACCAGAGACCACTGTGTACGCTTTTTGAGAGCTGTAATTTCTCACCCTGTTATTTACTTGTTTATTTTATTTTTTGGATTCTGTTTTTTGTCTTACCTGCTTTCTGGAACCGTTACTCACCGTACTCAAACCCCATCATTGTGGTCAACTCCTCTCTGCATCTCAAGTCCACCGACGTACATGGCAAGCTTACTGGACAAACTGGTAACAGGGGGAAAGCCGTCCATACTGAGGAAAGAAGTCAGCTGATAATCGAGAAAAGAACCAGCATCATACCACCGGGTATGGTTCCTTTTAAAATGAAATGCAGAGATACTTACTTCTGGCTACATAATTCACGATCTCCAGAAACTTATATAGGACTACGTTTTTAGAATGAGCCTATGTTGAACAGGAAGGGGTGGACTGTGTCATAATAAAAGCTCCGCTGTTATAATCCATGTCACGCTAATCTCTCATCAGCAATTGCTTCAGTGCTCACATTTTTACTCCAACAGCTTTCAGCCTTAAGGCCTGTGCACACGAGATGCTTTTTGATCGCATTTTTTGTCGACGTTTAACGCCTCGTGACTAAATAAAGGGCGACAATGTGATCATTCACACCAACGCGCAAAACGCCAGGCATAAAATCATCATATTTTAAGCAACGCCTCATGTTCATTTTTTTTGTTTTGATGCGCCAAGTCAAAACCTTCTCCACCAATCAGATTGGCAGTTTTGTTTACGTGCACGGAGCTGCTGAAGTAACAGTAAACAGTATCTAAAGGTGCTCAAGAGCAAAACTGTCAATGCGAGCACACATTGAAGAAGATGCCCAGAGGCGATATGAACATGGAGCTGCTTATTGCACTGGTGAACAATAATCATTTCTTTATCGCTAGAGCTGGACCTGCTACTTGAACCATCCATAACAACAAGTATGTCAACTTTCTGTCTTCTTCTGTGTTACAAGCGGGTGTCAGAAGCTTAAAGTTGTGTAGCGCCATCTAAAGTGATTTTGCATACTCTTCTGCTTGACGCCAGTGAAAATCACTTGGGTTTGAATCTGGAAAAACATCTCGAAAAACACTGAAGATCAAAGCAAACGAAAAGCGTCCCGGTATGTATGAGCCTTTAATCTGCTTCATACCACCATGAGAATAAGCGTTAAATACTTTAACTTATCTGTAAACATGATTCCTGCAGGAGTTCAGTAGTAATGAAGACCACAGCTAATGATTCCACACTCGCGCCATCATCAAACTATGCTTTTGTTTGTTGTGAATATGCATCCACTCTAGTGGTGAAAACTACCCACCGTGTCTGTATATGATCTACAATGAAGTTTAAAAAATAAAGTAAAATTATTTTTCCTTCGGCTTAAGGCTGGTTTATACTTCTGCGTTGAGTGATCTACGTGACCCATGGCGCATGCCTTGCGCATTGCTGTGATGTACAAGCAGCTCAAACTCACTCATTAAAGGGTCACGAAACACCAAAACACATTTTTTGAGCTGTTGACAGTCATATATGTGCCCCACGCTGCTGTAAACTATTATGACACATATATTGCACTAAAAAGTGAAAATTGGTTGTTTTTGCACTATTTTGAGCAAATTCGTTCTTCCGGTTTGAAACAAAGCTGCGTCACGGCGATAAGACACTTGTGTGTATTCCATCGTGGAGACTGGATGTCTGTACCTGCGAGTACATTGGACATCTCTGAGTGTGCAGCATCAATTCATGTAAAAGACTTGGTTCAAACCAATCAGTGTGCTCTATTGTGTATGCGGTGCAACTTCATTAATATGCATGATAGCTTTGAAGACTGTTTACCTGTTACAGTGTTCAGACGACAAAGAGACGCCATGTTGTGTTGCCAAAACAAGTGGAACAAGAATAATTTGGAGACATGGGTTGTCAGTGTTGCATTTATTACTGTGCTACAACGAAGGTTTTGTTTTCATTTCCCCGCTATGAAACCCAAGAGTTTTTTGCATCTGCAAATAAAGACACGGTTCCAATTTGTATTGATTGTCCTGTCCCTACAGATTTGGTAAGTGTGTGTGAGATCAGTGCCCTTTGTTTGTTCATTCAGATGGCAAAGTTAGTTTGTATAATCAGCAGTGCTCTTTCAGTTTTTTAAGTCAAAATGATTTAGTTACTAAGTTTGCAGTATGTTATTATCACTGCAATATTATAGTACAATATTATAGACTGAAAAATCCGCTGTAATTGCTGCTCTCCTAATGTAAACATGTAAACACAGCAATCAAACTATTACCGTCGTGTAGGATTTTCGCCGCATTTTGTGACAGGATAATTTATACACACATGGCTTTCTGACGCTACCTACAGAGTGCATCTAAGTTACTGAGAAATGCAGAGGATTTTTTCTCCCATTCGCCGTGTGGTATCAAACATTCCATTAAAACTCCACTCTCCAGCAGAATCGCGTTTTCAATATGTCGTTTGTCACGGAGGACATGCAGGAAATGTTCCTGAATAAAAAGTGAAAGTGCCAAACTGCAGTTAAAGTCGACAAAATAATAATTTGGCAAATATTTTGATTACTGATGTCCATATAAACACGGTGACTGTCTTTCTCCCCTGCGTCTGTGTGTTTGTTTTGACTGTGAAAATCAGCGTGTGCCCAAATGGAAACTCCCATTTTTGCAAATCTTTCCCTCCCCCGACACTCCCACCTAAACAGAGCTAAACACACCCACTTTCCTGACTTTTTCCAAACTAGAGGTGTGAAAACACCCTGCTGAGACAGGGGGGTTTTGTGGCCCTTTAAGAGGCGGGAATCGGCAGAACAACTTAAATTATAAGGTAAACTCAAAACAAAAGTTTCCATCTAGAGCTCCTTTATGGGACTCGACACTTGTAAACACTTGCTCCAACGGGTTCGCGTGGCTCTCACCCCCGCCCACACTCATCAGCGCGACCAAGCCGACCAATCACAGAGCTTGTGTTACGCATCGCTGCGATGTGTGGTTACAATTTTTGAAAGGTGCACGCCAGCGTCGGCGAAGACCATGGCAAGAGGCATGCGAAGGCTGTGCCGGAGCATGCGCTTGACGCAGAAGTATAAATCAGCCTTTAGGCCTTTTATTCATCAGGGGTCGTCCACAGCGGAATTAACCGCCAACTCATCCAGCATATGTTTTACACATTAAATGCCCTTCCAGCTGCAACCCAGCACTGGGAAACATCCATACACACTTATTCACACACTCACACACTATGGCCAATTTAGTTTATTCAATTCACCTATAGCGCATGTCTTTGGACTGTGGGGGAAACCAGAGCACCCGGAGGAAACCCACTCCAACACGGAGAACATGCAAACTCCACACAGAAATCCCAACTGGCCCAGCCAAGACTCGAACCAGTGACCTTCTTGCTGTGAGACGATAGTGCTAACCCCTGAGGCCACTCTGTTGCCAAGTAAAGTAAAATAAACCTCTAAAAATTTGAAATGACTGCATTTTTTAAAGAATGAGAATTAAAAAGTAGCTCATAACACTAGCACACATATAGTTGGCTAGACTTTTCCAGCTACCCTTAGATCACACTTTCGGAAATAATTTATCCAAGTGGAGCTGTCCAAGCAATCATTCTCTTGCTCCCTCTCCAACTCTTACACCATCTTTCTCCTTTCAGCCAAAATGTATGAATTAGGGATGACAGAGGAAGAGCAGGGAACAAGGGAATAGAAAGCAGGAGGCGGGTTTTAAAAAAAGTGATTAACATGTAATTATCGTGCTGGTTTGATTTAGTGTGGCGGGTTTTCCAGAAGATCTCGGGAGTACCCTACACACACTCTCACACACACACACACACACACACATATGCAGACAGCACTCATTCTGATTTAATGTCTGCAGTCTGCTGCTGTATTGTTCTCTCAGTGCTGAAATGATCTCACCACTGCTGTGTGTGTGTGTGAGTGTGTGTGTGTGTATGTGTGATATTACCATTATTTACTTTTAAGAGTTTAGATAACTTTTGTCATAATGCGAAATGATGTTATAATATTTGTGTAGAATATATGTGATCGTTATAATGCGTATTGATTTGGAGCTTTGGAACAATAATTATTGTGAAAAGCACTATACAAATAAGTTTCAATTGAACTGAAATGAATTGGGGGTGGGGGGTGACACGGTGGCTCAGTGGTTAGCACTGTCGCCTTATAACAAGAAGGTCGCTGGTTCGAGTCCTGACTAGGCCAATTGTCATTTCTGTTTGGAGTTTACATGTTCTCCCTGTGTAGGTGTGGTTTTCCTTTGGTTTCCAGTTTCCCCCACAGTCCAAACACATGCACTACAGGTTAATTGAATAAATTAAATTGGCCATACTGTATAAGTGTGCTGCATAAAACATATGCTGAAAAAGTTGGCGGTTCATTCCAGTGTGGCAACCCCTGATAAATAAAGGACTAAGCCCAAGACTAAGGAAAATTAATGAATTTGCTATAAGCACTTAATTTAGACAACTTTAAAAGGCGATTCCATATATTTAAGTAGTTGTATCTCAGCCAAATAGTGATGTATCATAACCAGCCAATTCAAATGGACATTATTAGTGGTTATCAGCTGATAGGTATGGGCCAGTAGGGGCCTTCAGCGCCTACAGGGTTAATCAGCTTTAGATCACATACAGCTACAGTCGGAAGTTAATAAGAATTATTTATTTTTTTTTTTTTGGCTTAGTCCCTTTATTAATCTGGGGTCGCCACAGCGGAATGAACCGTCAACTTATCCAGCATATTTTTTACGCAGCGAATGCCCTTCCAGCTGCAACCCATCACTGGGAAACATCCACACACATTAATTCACACACATACACTACGAATAGTTTAGCTTACCCAATTCACCTATACCACATGTCTTTGGACTTGTGGGAGAAACTGAAGCACCCGGAGGAAACCCACGTGAACACGGAGAGAACATGCAAACTCCACACAGAAATGCCAACTGGTCCAGCCGAACCTCAAACCAGTGACCTTCTTGCTGTGAGGTGATCGTGCTACCCACTGCGCCACCGTGACGACAAGAATTATTTATATTATTTACTCAATTTCTCAAAAATTGTATTTTATTAACGTCTACCCCAACTCTAAATCCAACCGTCACAGTAATGTAAAAACAGATCTGGATCTGGAGTCTTCTCTATAAGTATAGCTGAATAACCATGTGGATGGATGATAACAGCCTTCTTAGCCAACCAGTAGGCGCAGAAGGCCCCTACTGGCCCATATCTATGAGCTGATAACACCCATTCAATCGAGTGATAACATTCAAAGCGGGTGTCACAACACAGTATACATCAATGAAAATCTTATTTATTAATAAAAAACCGACACTTACAACTGGTTTCTGTGTTCCAGGAACACATATGTGTGTTGACATGAGACAAGTGTGTTAAAACAAAATCACTTATCCTTATCTGTGCAAAAATATATCCAATGTCTCATTCATTCATTCATTTTCCTTCAGCTTAGTCCCTTTATTCATCAGGGGTCACCACAGCGGAATGAACTGTTACCTTATCTAGCATATGTTTTACTCAGCGGATGCCCTTCCAGCTGCAACCCAGTACTGGAAAACACCCATACACTTTCACATTCACACACATACACTACGGGCAATACAGTTTATTCAGTTAACCTTTACCGCATGTCTTTGGACTGTGGGGGAAACGGGAGCACCCAGAGGAAACCCACAAGAACACAGGGAGAACATGCAAAGAAATGCCAACTGGCCCAGTCGAGATTCGAACCAGCGACCTTTTTGCTGTGAGGCGACAGTGCTAACCAATGAGCCACTGAATTCAATGTCCCTACCTCCTATTTTACCTTAGTAATCAACTTTCCATTTCAGCTTATGAGCCCGTCAAGCAACATACATAATAGACTTCGATTTGCCTGTTTCCAACTGAGCGATGAGTTAGATTTTTTTTTTTCTCTGGGGAATCAGAATATGAAAAAAATAAAACAATAGTGCAGCCAAAAGTAAAGTGCATAAAAACTTTTCCTTTTTTTTTAGCTGAATTTGCTGCTGCATACACATCTCCTGCATTACTGAAGGCAGTATCTTTAAAACTCAAGCCTAATGCTGGTCAAATTGTGGTTGCATTTATGAAAGAAAGAGAAAAGTGTTGCTTTGTGGTAGTTGTACAGGAGCTTATGTTCCATAATCTTTCCTGCATTAGATATCAATTCGCAATCTTACACTCCAGACTCCACACACAACATGGTGAAAACTATAAAAGAGTGTATTCATCATGTTGTCAGAGCGAAAGTGTGTGTGGGAACGCAGAGTGCTGGTTTCATGAGGATGAGTAGATAAATGATCTGCTTTTGTGTCGCACATCTAATGGTGAGAGGTCAGCAATGTGTGTGTGTGTGTGTGTGTGTGTGTGTGTGTGTGTGTGTGTGTGTGTGTGTGTGTGTGTGTGTGTTGTGAAAGTTTTTTGTTTAAACCTTTGTGAGCACTGACTGAATATGTGCTTATGCTGCAACTCTTAGACAACGTGCTGCACTAATGTAACTCCTGAAAGTCTGAAATATCAGAGAGATGCTTTGAAAGAGACACAATAGTCACACCCACAGGAATGTACATAGAAAGGGTGTGTGTGTGCGTTTGTGTGCTGAATATATCTGTATATATCTGCTCTTCTATGCTGATTGTAGGGAAATTCTGCAGAATTCTGCAGACTGGATATAAATATGATTAAATGTGTTAAAGAAAGGTTCGAGGGCTACATTTTTACTGATAGATTATGCCAGGCGGAATGTTCAATCATTCGTTTATTAATGCAAAATAACTCCCACCTGGAAGAATGCATATTATCCTGCTTACTGCACCATTATTTATGAAAGAAATAAATGAATGGGCATTAAATATTGGTTAGAATGTAGATGCACTGGGGAAAAAATGTGCCTCTAAAAGCATTTTTGCTAAACTCAGAGTACAGTTCACTTCAGTTATCAGTTGAATCAGTTGTATGGTCCTGCTTCCATTCTCACATGTGCACATTATCTTAACAAAGAATACACATAGCATTAGCATTTTTACAAAATCACATTTTTGAACAGGGAAATGATATAATGGTCAAATATCAGGCTCACACTACAGGAATTTTAGGCAGAGCAAGTTTATCTAATAGCACATTTCATACACAGTGGTCAAAATCACTCTGGACGCCTCACACCCAGCACACTACATGTTCGAACTGTTACCGTCTGGTCGGCGCTACAGAGCACCATGCACAAAAACAGCCAGACACAGGAAAAGTTTCTTTCCTCAGGCCATCTACCTCATGAACAGTTAAATATTCCCCTACTGTGCAATAAACGTGCAATACTTTCTCATACGCACTTGTACACAGCACCTTAGAACAATATACAACGCAATACTTACTCTATTCGCATTGGTACACAGCACGTTACAACCTGCATATTTACAACATATCTGTACATACAATTCAACATCCAGATATTTTTGACGTACTGCATCTCTGTTTAATGTTTGTCGCCCTTTTCTTTTCTCATATTTAATTTTGTGTTGTCACTTGTCACTTTATTTACACTGGAAGCTTCTGTTGCCAAAACAAATTCCTTGTGTGTGTAAAGCACACTTGGCAATAAAACTGATTCTGATTTTGATGTAAAAAGTGCTTTACATAAATAAGACAATTTTTAAAAAATCATAAAAGAATCTCAAAATAAGTACAAAAAAATAAAAATGACAAAGAATTAAAATGATTAACAAACATTAAATGCATTAGTACTGAATTACATAAAAAAAGAAAGAATTTGTTTCAGATTTAGGCCAATTTGTTCCTAATTTACCCCATAAGGTAATCTGAGATAAAATCTTATCCAGCTCTACAGTCTGTCCTGATGTTCTGTTCACAAACTTCTGGATTTGCTTTCAGACACACCAGGCCAAGTTAGATCAAGCATGTTTGATATTTGAATAAAAACATTTTTATTTTAAAGGGCACCTAGGTTACCACTTTTTCCAGATTTAATGTCTTTTGTGTCTCCAGAATGTGTCTGTAAAGTTTCATCTCAAAACACCCATCAGATTTTTTATTATACCTGTCATAAGTTTGTACTTTGTAGCATTTAGCATCAGCTAGCGGTTTTTGTGTACTGCGCCTTTAAGGCTAGTCCTTCACGCCCACCCTTTCTACGTGCCTGGCAGCGGCTCCCTCGGCTGCGTCAGACAACAGACAAACACGAAGGAATAAGATCTCACGTAACGTTTGTAAGGAAAAACTACAGTAAGAATCTTACCAATAAGTATTTGATGCAAGTTGTGGAGTTGCAAGGATGAGTCACACACAATGTCGTTACAAAGTTCGCGCGCACACACAAATACACACACACACACATCGCTGACAGGCACACACACAGACAGCGCGCATTTAGCCTTGCACTGTTTTTGCACGCAAATGTGACAGGATACAGGTTAATCTCCACTGCTGTAAGGATATCTGTTACGTTAATGTACAAAATAAACCTGATTTAACGTCCACAAACCGGGATTGAAGCGACTTTTATAATTGTTCTGATACGCGGCTGTGGTGATGAAGTAAATCTGAAGTAAATCGCTGTAATTCATTAACCTGCACTGTTTTAAAACATTTTAAACTTGTAAAACTCACTCTTGATCACATTTGATGATGATTGATGATCCTAGCAAACTGAACAGACTTTTATTTACGGTTGCTTGCTTAGTGTGCACAAGTCCTGGTCCTGTGTCTGGTTGATATGATTATACACGTTACTACGGAGACATGTTAATACGCAGCTGTCAATTAATTCGGTGGGCGGGGGGACCGCACTCCTACGTCATTTTTTTACTTGTTCAAACTACTTGAAATTTGCTGAATCAACACAATTCTTGATATTTCATTGGGACAACTTAATTTTTTTATGTTCAATGCACATACATTTGTTAAAAGTGTTAAGTTAACTTAATCAATTCGTGTTGGGACAACATGAATGAATTGTGTGAAACCCTGCGTACAACTCCTCTAGAGTTTTTGTAATTTTTGAGTTGTTATATGCAGGCAGCCAGCCCAAGAGCTTGCCGTGAATTGTCTTGCCATTGCAAAACCATTATGTTTAAGATCTGATTTATTTAAAAATCAGTGATCTTCTCTGCCTGATTGATATACGATACAAAGTGGATCTCAGACTGGACAAGAAGCACTGCAATAATCTCCATTTTCACTTTAAAATATGAACATTTAATTTCCTTAGTAATTTCAGTGAAGTTTCTGTGCTAGCCTGCTGCTACACACGGCACTAGTTTTACACAGTCTAACATCTCGTTTTACACTTGAACAACTAAATAAATGCTATTAAATAAAGTCTATTTAACTGTTTGTATTTGAATTACCTTACAACATCGATGCTGTAAAATGAACCTTATAAAGTTGAAAATAGTCATATTAACCTTTCACCGGAGGTTCATCGTTAGCTGAAAAACACAAGCTGTGCATATAGCCAACACAATCTCACTGCAATTCGTAAATTTTTGATTAAGTGGCTAATTCGTATAAATTTGTACAATCTCATTCGTAGAATTTAATACGATTTGCTCATCCTCTAATGAGTTTAGGGGTGGGGTTGGGTGCCACACCTCCTTTTAAAAATCAGACGTTTTCGTAGGACTGAACTTAATTAAAATTAGTCACTAATCTGACAAAACGTAAAATAGTTACGTTTCCTCATGAGATCAGGTTGATATAGCCCATTCACCCGATCTGCAGGTCTGATGGGAGTACTTTAAGCTTAGCATAGATCATGGAATCAGATTAGACCATTAGCATTTTGCTCAAAACTTACCAACAAGTTTACATAATTTAGATAGTTTAAATAATTTAATCTTGCCTCTTCTGTAGTTACATTGTGTACTAAGACCGACATAAAATGAAAAATAAATGCTGTTTTCTATGCTGATATGAATAGCAACTAATCTCATACAATCCACTGGTTATAACCAAAGCTTTGTTTATCAAGTTGGACATGATCAAATCATTATGCTGTCTCAGAAGTGTGCCTGAAATCTGTTTTATGAGGTGACTTCTTGTACTAACACTGCCTTCAGAGTTACTGTCTGTCAGGGCAATGGCAGCAAGACAGCAGGCCATGTTGCATCTTGTATTAAGATATGTTTTTGTTTATCTGGTTATAAGTGGACAATGCTAAAAACACCTGAAACTTTTTCAGCTTGTCCACTTTTGATCACTTTCAGAGCTTGTCAGAAATGTTGGACTGGATTATTTTTGCAGATTATTTTTGTCATCAATGCGTTCAAACTGTCAGATTATAATGTAAATCTAACAAAATTGCTTTACTGATTGTAATGAGTTTTAAAGATAATATTCTCTATTTGAATTGCACAATAAATGATGTTGAGTGTGACAAAATAAGAGAGAATGAAGTCTGAACACAAATCATCACAGGAAAAAAAATGGTATCAGCTGGCAAATGTAAATTGTCCAACACAGGCTCATTAGAAATATATGCCTCAGCCTATTATTATTATTATTATTTCTTTTTTATTTTTTTGCAAAACATAAAATACATTACATTGGTACATTTTATTGCAAGTTTGAAATGACAAATCCACTAGAGGGCGCTGTCTACTTTTGTGTGAATCTAAAATACGTACCTCAGGGTCTGTTTTGTTGTATGTTTCAAATACACATCCTTTTTGTACATCCACAAGAGAGTGGGGTAAGATCACAGATTGTGAAACATCACCACCATCAAAACACCAAAAGATTATATATATAGATGTATAGATCATCTAGTGGCCCATTTCCACTGAGTGGTATGGTAAGGTATGGTTTGGTACGCTTTTATGGCCGTTTCCACTGTACGTACCTAAAGGTACCTAAAAGCGAACCGTACAGTACTACTTTTTGGGTACCCTTTCGAAAGGGTACCTAGCACAACAATAAGGTATCAAAAGGTGGAGGAAGATATGCAGCTGAACGCTATTGGTTTACAGAGATACGTCACTAGCTCGTGCACAAGCCAGGAGAAAAAACAAAGGAAGCACTATTTTTAAATACACAGCCGAGACATTACACTGTAATACTATATACATATAATAACAAGTCATGGTTGACCCAAGCTTAAACAAACCTTGTCATTGTCTTGATGAGCAGCCACAAAGCCAAGAAGAAAAGCAGAATCTGCCCTGTGCCCTGCAGTTGTTTACAAGGCCATCTAAAGCGCGATCGGTTTAACTTTTTCCGAAGAGCTCGCGTGAGCGTCTATATTTGAAATAACAAACTTCTTGAGCTGATGATAATAACATGCGCATAATTATTGAAGTACTTCTGACATCCGATCCTTTCAGAAACGGACAAACGCAAAAGTGAAGCATGAAAGAACAAAGGAGTAAATGATTCTTTTAGCAATCTAAAACATGAACAAACTACCATGTTTAACTATAATCAACAACTTTTTGACTATTATGAACTCAGAATGACGGAATTACTTTTTTAACAAGAGGTTACATGTGCTAGTGAAGATAAAGATACAGATGAGAGGTTTGCTCTGACTCTAGGCTATGCTGCGTGTTGTTTTTGTTCCCAAATAAGGACTAAATGTATGCTGTGCGTAGTTTTTCTGTTATTGGTAACATCGGAGACTGTAAGGGTCTGTATGTGTTCATATATGTTGCATTTATTTATTTATTTTATATAATTGCCAATGCTATTTCGCATTGATCATTGATCTGCAGTTATAATCAAATCATGTTCATAGAAAGGTTAGTAATGAACATTTATACAAAAGTATTTATGTGTATAAAGCATCTGTTTTGTGAGAAGTGCTTCTCATATGAAATGTGAACGACCTGTACAGATTTACTTTGACATTTCCTCGAGAGAGAATGACGTCGACTGAAACTTTGTTGTACACCACGCCCACCAAACCATTGGTACCATTTTGGCAGTGGAAACACAAGCTTGCTAAAGATGACCCGTACCGACCCGTATCGTACTGTATTGTACCACTCAATGGAAACGGCCAAAGCAAACCACTAATCTAAACCAAAAAATAGTGTTTTTAAAAGCATTGAAAAATTTGCACTGCAGGCATATAGTTTTACCTTAATTTTACATTTCTTTTATCTCTTACAAAACAAGAGATAAAATCACAGTAGAAAGTGAGCTTGGGCAAACTTATTTAATTATAAATAATAGAAACCATTGTTGTATTGTGATTTTTTTTTGTATTGTGCAAAGATGTACATTAAAATAATAATTTTTTCATCAATAAGATGTCCCTGGCTGTAACTATAATTAATGTGTAAAGGAACAAAAGTTGTTGATGTGATACTGCCCCATAAGCATTCGTTTTACAACAAAACTGCAGTCAAATGTATGTCAAAGTGCGTTTTTTTTTTTTTTTTGCAGTTTCACCAAAATGTAGGCTAAAGTATTTTCAATGAGACTATGTTGAAATTGTGTTAACTGATCCCCATCGTTCAAATCACTGAAAATGAATGTTAATATCAGCCAGAAGCAGAACAAGTTGATAATATAAAGACTTCATGGTAGCTTTTCTTTGTGAAACAGCTAGCCCAAATCTTCCAACATAAGCTCATTCTGAAAATGTAGCCCTATATACATTTCTGGTGATCACGAATTATGTAGCCAGAGGTACATATGGCTGCATTTCATCTTTAAAGCGAACGCTATCGGGCAGTATGACGCTGTTCCTTTTCGTGCTTACCAGCTGGCCGCTTACCTCCGTATAAACGGCTTTTTCATTGTTACCAGTTTGTCCGGTTAGCTTGCCATGTACAACGGCAGACTTGAGCCGCAGAGAGGAGTTGACCACGACAACAAGGTTTGAATACAGCAAAGAACGGTTCCAGAAAGCGGGTAAGAAAGAAAAATAAGCCAAAAATGAAATTAAACAAGTAAATAACAGGGTGAGAATGTGGTGAAATCTGAAAATGTGGTAAAAATCCGACAAAGCCTTTTCTTTTTCGAGATTGCTTTTTAAAACTGTCGGTGAGTTTAGGGAAGTGGGTGGGCGGGTCAATCGGTGCTTTTGAAAACACTATTGGTTGGGTTTAGTGAAGGAGGAGGGTGGGTCAGTCAATTGTTCAGTCAGTCAGTCAACAGCAGCCTCTGGTGGATTTACGCAAGAACAGCAGGCGCGAATGGCGCTCACGAGAGAAATTTGAGATCTGAAAAAGCATACACAGCAATCTCTGGTGGATTTTCGAAAACAAAAACTGCAAAAAAAACGTACCTCCTGGGACACTTTTGGCCCTCTCTGAAAAATTTATAAAGCAGTGCATTTTCAAAATGAGCCTGGGTTGAAATCTCGCTATGCATTGTACTGTATTTAAACATTTATTTACTCATTTAAAATGCATGTTTAACGAGGAACATCAAACTAAAATTTATAGCCTCAACATGAATTTGATCAATAACGGATCCTGCCAAGATTCCACTGAGCTTTCTTAGGGATTTTATATTACATGAGTCTGTCCTTCAGCCAGCATCTGCACGCATGCAACGACCTGGTTTTATTGAGACGTCCCTTCCTATTCAATCTAAATAAGCTCTCTCTCCCGTCTTTATCTGGCATTCTCTGTGTTCTATCAGTGGCTGTGATCAGCCGGGGTTCACTCTGTGTGTGATGGGTTTATTTGCTCTAATGATCAGCTTTACCATCAGTGGGATGAGCTAATGAATACTAGAGTGTGTTTAGAGCGGCTCAAATCTGCTGATATAGCGGCCTGTGTCCTCTCGGCTCTTATCAAAGACATTTAAATGCTAATCAAGGGCCACGCTGACCCCCAACATGATGCCTGATAGGCTTCAAGGGGGCCGTTATCCGAAGTGTCCTGCAGTTAAGTGCGCATCACAAGTGCAAACCATGTAAAATTAGTCTAGTAAATTAATTTGCTTGATACTAAAACAGAACAAGACGAACTGGGCATATATGTGGTACTTCCATAGTCCAGCATGTGTTTGCTCCAAGCTGAGAGCGCAGATCTGCACACACACTCTCACTATCCAACCCAAACACTTACTCCTCCTCCTCTTCTCCTCTTTTTCCCTCTTTGATATGCTGATCTTCTTCTTTTCTCTTTAATGAAGAGGTTTGGAAGTTATCCATTTCATTACCCCCAACCTGTCCCCCACAAACACCCCCTGGGCTCTGGGGTATTTGTCATGGGGCATTGATGGGGCTTTGTTCGCTAGATTTCTGATGTGCTATTAGCATCTCAACTGATTTTGACAGGACAGGCTCATTTCTACATCTCAAGCTCATCCAGAACACACACACACACACACACACACACACACACACACACACACACACA
>CAIGQZ010033055.1:1378271-1390157 GCA_903798205.1 Danio tinwini
ACACACACACACACACACACACACACACACACACACACACACACACATTAAATAGAGACATCAAAGCTAGTGTGAATTTCAGCTTGGTGTTGTATGCATATCAGGGATTTTAGCACTCTGCTAAGTGTCCAGGTCCATTTTGGTCGAGTGTTATTGTTCTATAACTTGCCATTAGTGTAGTGATTACAGTTTTGAATTGTAGGGCTCATTGGACATTCTACCAGAAACGTACATTATCTGTCCCTGAAATAAAAACACAAATACAGTGAATAAAAAGTATTTCATCCCAACAAAATTTTTAAATGGACTGATGATTGATTTCTGTGAGTTGTTCTGTTAAACTGTCACGAAACACCAAAACACATTTTTAAGCTGTTGACAGTCATATGTGTTCCACGCTGCTATAGACACTATTAGGACACATATATTGCACTAAAAAGTGAAAATTGGTTGTTTTTGCTTTATTTTGAGCAAATTTGTTCTTCCGGTTTAAAACAAATTTTTGAAGCTGCGTCACGGCGATAAGATACTTGTGTGTATTCCATCGTGGAGACTGGATGTCTGTACTGGCGAGTGCATCATGACATCTCTGAGTGTGCAGCATCAATTCATGAGAAAGACTTGGTTCAAACCAAACAGCGCGCTCTATTGTGTATGTAGTGTAACTTCATTGATATGTATGATAGCTTCGAAGACTGTTTACCTGTTACAGTGTTCAGATGGCACAGAGATGCCACGTTGTGTTGCCAAAACAGGTGGAAGAACAAGAATTTGGAGACAGGGGTCATCAGTGTTGCATTTATTATTGTGCTGCGTTTATTATTGTGCTGCAACAAAGGTTTTGTTTCATTTCCTGCTCTGAGAGCGCAGCTGGACTCACGTGTGAATTACAGTGCAAGCGTCCCGCGACAGAAGTGCGTTTGTAAGGAATATTTTTACTCGAGAGCTTTTCGCATCTGGAAATGATGAAATCCTGATTTGCCGCTCGTCTCCTTTTTAAAAAAGACACGGCCTCAGTTTGTGTTGATTGTCCCGTTGCTACAGATTTGGTAAGAATGTGTGAGATCAGTGCCCTTTGTTTGTTCATTCAGATGGCAAAGTTAGTTTGTTTCGTCAGCAGTGCTCTTTCAGTTTTTAAAGACATAGTCAAAATGATTTAGTTAAGTTTACAGTATGTTAATGTCACTGCAATATTATAGTACAATATTACAGACTGAAAGATCTGCTGTAAATGCTGCTCTTTGAATGTAAACATGTGACCACAATCAAACTATTACCGTCGTGTAGAATTTTCACCGCATTTTGTGACAGGATAATCTATACACACGCGGCTTTCTGACGCTACCTACCGAGTGCATCTAAGTTTTCGATAAATGCTAAGGATTTTTTCTACCATATGTATGCCGTGTGGTATCAAACATTCCATTAAAACTCCACTCTCCAGCAGTTTCTC
Organism: Danio tinwini; assembly: GCA_903798205.1. Classification (NCBI taxonomy): domain Eukaryota; kingdom Metazoa; phylum Chordata; class Actinopteri; order Cypriniformes; family Danionidae; genus Danio; species Danio tinwini. Next base: position 1,379,725 of record CAIGQZ010033055.1, read on the forward strand.
TCATTTGTCACGGGGGACATGCAGGAAATGTTTCTAAATAAAAAGTGAAAGTGCCAAACTGCAGTTAAAATTGACAAATTAATCATTTGGCAAGTAATTCGATTACTGATGTCCATATAAACACGCTCACTGTCTTTCTCCCCTGCGTCTGTGTGTTTGTTTTGCTACCTCGCCTCTGTGAAAATCAGCAATTGCCCAAATGGAAACTCCCATATTTGCAAATCCTTCCCTCTTTCCCTCCCTCGACACTCCCACCTAACCAGAGCTGGACGCGCACATTTTCCTGACTTTTTCCAAACTAGAGTTGTGAAAGCACCTGCTGAGACAGGAGGGTTTGTGACCCTTTAAGGAATATGTCATTCATGTGGTTCTCAGATTTTTTTTCTCTATTAAAAACACTTTACAAATGTACAAACACAGTCATTGTCCTTGTCCTCAGCCCAATTGAAACTACAGCTTTATTTAGGGAAATAGCAAGTTTAAGTTGTTATTATTCACATCAACTGATAAAAAACATCACATTATAAATAAATTCTACATATAAATACTACAAATATATAATACAAATACATTTACAATTGACCCCGTGTTTTTGTCAGTCCTGTCACATTTGCATTAAATTGAACATAAAATACGTGCATTACACATTTAAGGCTATGACTCGAACGTGACATCATTTGAAGGAGAAGAAGCTGACATAGATGCGTTCCATTATTGAATTTTATGATGATTTTATGCTTGTTTTTGTATGAATGTTTTGAGGATGACAAACTTAAGTCACGCCCTGTCACATTTTTTATAAGTGAAAATGTATGTTTCTGGGATAATGCCCCTCATATTTTACAAAGTTTCTAGTGAACCTGATGAAAACAGACTTTTACTTCATGCATGTTAACATTGAGGCTAACATCTACATGCTTATGCATCTTAATTGTGTTATTGTTTATAAATAAATGTATTTTACTTTATTTTACTTTATCATTCATTCATTCATTTTCTTTTCGGCTTAGTCCCTTAATTAATCTAGGGTCGCCACAGCGGAATGAACCACTGTCTTAGCCAACATATGTTTGATGCACTTCCAGCTGCAACCCATCACTGGGAAACAGAAAATAAGTCACATAGTATACATGCAGGGCTTAATTTGTGCCGGAACATGCCGGATCCGGAACCTCATTTTACCAATCTCCCTTCTCAACCACCCTCTCCCCCATCCGCTCTTCTCTTTCACTTTTTTCTGCAACTCCCCAACCCTCTTCACTTTCGTCCGCGACACCCCTTTAGCCATCCACCGCACCAACTCACCAACTCACACCAACGTCCATGGGACGCTGACAAGGAAGTGTGAATGGCAGGGCAGGGCAGGGCAAGGCAAGGCAAGTGCATTGTAATGTTTACAACCAGTATATCAGGACTCCGCAATGTCTGTGTGTATTTAAGAGGTGTATATATAATCTGTTTAATTAGTCCTGGGTAGCTTCGGCTGTGTGTGTTTGCAATTATGGGGATCTAAGCCAGGTGTGTGAGAGTGGTGCATGACTGGATATGTAGTTCTTTTGCTGGCATATTTGTAGTTCTCCAGCAATCTGCATGGGCTAGATCGCTGGTGACTGTGACAATATTTCTTTCCTAAATGTTTGTTTAACAGTAGACAAAATATTTTTTTACACATTTCTAAATACATAGTTTTAATAACTCATTTCTAATAACTGATTTTTTATCTTTGCCATGATGACAGCACATAATATTTTACTAGACATTTCTCAAGATACTAATATTATGTTAATATATACTATAGTTTTTTATCTGATTCTACTTTGCTAGAGTGAAAATATGTGACAAATGTGAAATAATTCCAGATTAAACACCAGCCCTTGCCCCCTATTGGAAAAGAAGTGTGTGTCTCTAACTGTGTGTCCTACACAAACACAATTACACTGGCTGTTTGTGTGCAGTGTATCAGATGTGTTTTGATGACCCGGGGCAGGTCTCAAGTGCATGTCATGTAGGGGGGTGTCATAACGCAGAGGACACAATCACACAGAGGAAATCCATTTAAAGTGACCCCCTCCCCCATCGAAAGCTCACAATAGTCTAATCCTCTCCAGCAGCACTCAAGCTGAGAGTGTTTCTTTTTCGCTGCTCTTGACAGTGTGTTGGCTTTTCCCCAGCTCAACATCACGAGAATGGGCTTTTACAGCCACTTTGCGATAGATAGATGGATGAATGGACATAGTGAGTGTGCTAGTGCATCACAAACCAACGTGCTTTGTGAATCCGCTACATTAACCAGATCAGCGAAAAACTAAGTAAAACCAGAATCTTCCTCTCGCTTAACGACTATAGCCCTATTTGGACAGAGCTAGTTTTCACAGAGGTCAGGTCAGATTCATGTTTCACAGGCGTACTTTCGTGATCTTAATCCCATCTGAATTGAAGTCTGCCTCTCTCACACAATCTTATGGAAAAAAAGACCTGTTTTTCAGCAAGGTCGGGCATCCTGTAAGAAATCTAATCCTGTTCTGGATAGGAATGTCTGTGATTGTGGTACATGGTTTTTCCACACTTCTCATGATTTAGTTTGTCTTAAAGGGTTAGTTCACCCCCAATTTTTTCATTAAATCATCAGTTACTCATAAGTAATAAAAACTAATAAGTTTTTTAATAAGGTATTTTAAAGGAAGCTGTAACCATTGTCCACAGTAGGAAAAACAAATACTATGGAAGTCAATCGTTACAGGTTTTCAGCTTTCTTCAAAATATTTTCTTGTTGAGGTTTAGAAAATAATGTCAGAATTTAAATTTTTAGGTGAACTATCCATTTATTAATTTATTTTAAAGCTAAAGATTTTTTTTGTCGTTGCTGACACCAATAAAAATCAATGATATATTGTGATGCCATTGAAGAACCATTTTTGATTTCCCAAAGAAGCTTTAATTGTTCTTTTTTAATGCTCTTCACACTTCTAATAAAGAAATATATCTTGTTTTTGTGAGCTTTCTTACAACATTTTCCAAAGTGATGATGTTTTAGGTCAGAGATAACTTCCCAGCAACCAATTTAGTGTTTAATAGACGTCTAATAGACATCTAAACATAGAAAGCTTGGACAAAATAAGGCTAAACTTGGGCTGTCAGTGAAAATCTAATAGACATCTAAGAATAGCCCAAAACTAGACTGGTCATTAAATAGACAGATTAGACAGACTTTATATGTGTAGTAGTGATGCGCGGATGACGGTTATATCTGCAGGCGCTGCAGATAATCTGCGGGTCGGGTAATAAAAAATTACATTATGATTAATTGCGGGTGGGTCACGGGTGGATGTAGCAGGAATGTCACGATCACCAGCGACCTAACAACCAGAGATAGCTGGTAAACACTCACATTCACATGAACTACAAATCTGCCGGTTCATGGACAACAGATCCCAGTCATGCAACACACACACTCACCTGCTCCAAGTCACCATTGATTAGACTCACACAGCTGTATACAGCTGTATATGTAAAAGCTGAATCTGCTGTTAATAACAAACGATCCACGGTGACCTATCATCTTGCTTAAAACAAAGAATTAGAATTATTAAAGTGGCGATCGGGTGTAGATCAAGTGCGTATAAATATTTCAGATAAAATAGCACGTGCGGGCAGGTGGTGGGTGGATAATTAGTATGAAGGAGCGGATTCGGGTAACATTTCAGCTGATCCGCACATCTCTAATGTGTAGTCATTCATTTCTGTTTATTTGATGACTAGTGTAGTTTTGGCCTATTCTTAGATGTATATTAGATTTTCACTGACAACCCAACTTTAGCCTTGTTTTAGCCAAGACAACTATGTTTAGACGTCTATTAGACAAGAAATCTGGTCCCACTTTATATTAAGTGTCTCTTATACCTGTGGACTTACATGGCAACTAGATGTGCAAGTAGTATGTAACTACAGTGTATGTACACACTGGTACATAGTATTAACTTGTGTAATACTGGTGTAACTACACACGTAACAACACACTGAATAGTATGTATAAGTTCAAATGTGTAACAGGACATTGGTAACAACACTAAAAAAGTACACATCTGTAACAAGAATTAGATGTGCATTGTTTAACAACAATACACTTGCAGATGTTTTCCCACTTTCACACCTGTTTGCGTGCTATGTACTTCAGAACACTGTATTAGAATAAGAATGGCAGAACTAATGCTGCATTAGAAGGTTTCACCTTGTGATGCCAGTGTAATTACAGGGTAAATCATCAGGAAAGGTTTCGGTCCTGAAAAATCTCCTGAAAAACGCCTTCAAGCGAAAGAGAATTGGGACAAGGGGAAGGGCTAAGAGGTAGAATAGGGATTGGGCCTAAATCAGGCAGTGATTGTGTATAGCATGCCTCCATTTTCAATAGTCTGCATTTTAGACTGTCTACACTTTACAAACTATTTTGAAACTAACAGCATGAAAACAGAGTAGTGATGTCAGATGTAACCTTAGCAGAACTTGCTACTGTGTTCAGACTATTTATTAAAAATGTGCTGAAACAACACAATTCTTACATTTGCATTTAGTGATTACGCAGATGCTTTTGTCCAAAGTGACTTACAATTGAGGAGGCATTCAGCGATTCACCAAGAAGAGGCAATGCACACAAGAAATGCTAATTATACAAAGAACATGTTTGTGCTCAAAGAAGCAAGTGCTAGAGTTAGGAGGGGGGAGTGTTTTTTATTTAGGTGGTTTATCAATCCCACTCACCTGTGTGAAGCACATTTCTTAGATGCATAATGTTTTTTTGTTTGTTTGTTGGTTTTTATATGGAGTGATTGTAAGAATGTGTCTGGTGCAAATATGCTGAACTGGTGCAAATCTCAATTCTTGAGATTTTTTAAGGAAAACTTGATTGTTTTTTGTTCAGTGGACTTTCAGTGGAAATTTGTTATGTTAACTTTTTGATTTACGTTGGAACATCAAGAATGAATTTTGTGAAACCACACATTTTTACAGTGTCTTGTAAACACAACCTAAGTGTAAACTTAATAGACTTACATCTTTTATCTATACCAATGGTTAACTGAAATAACACATAGTTATCACCTGCATGCATTTTCAGTGATCCAATCACATGTGATCAGCAGAGATGCATTACGGTCTTACCTGGATTAACATGCATTCAGATGCATATATGGTGACCACTCCTGACTTCATTGTGAAATGGTAGAAAGTAGACGGGCTCAAACATCCTGTTCCACTTCGCAATTCAAGGTTAACTAATTAATTAATGAGTTAATTAAGTTATGAGATTTAATTCATTCATTCATTCATTCATTCATTCATTTATTCATTCATTCATTTATTCATTCGACTTGAATGAATTGAGCGGAATGAACCGCCATCTTATCCAGCTTAAGTTTTTACACAGCGAATGCCCTTCTACCTGCAACCCAGTACTGGGAAACATCCATACACACTCATTCACATACATACACTACGGACAATTTAGTTTATTCAATTCACCTATAGCGCATGTCTTTGGACTGTGTGGGAAACCGGAGCACCCGGAGGAAACCCATGCAAACATGGGGAGGACATGCAAACTCCACACAGAAATAATGCCAACTGGCCCAGCCGGGACTCGAACCAGTGACCTTCTTGCTATGAGACGACAGTGCTAACCACTGAGCCACCGTGTCACCTGAGATTTAATTTTCAAATAAAAAATTTAAACCATTTTCCATTTATTTGTAACTTGACTATAAAGTTTCAAGCAGTCTAATTGAATGAATCAATGTCTTATAAGAATGTTTGGGGCGATTTATGCAACAGAAGTCTTGCTGTAGACGTTTGGAATAAGGGCGTACTCACACTATGTACCGTTGCCTTGAACTGGGCCAAAGCACGCTTGTCCCCCCTCCCGTCTCCCTCGACGACCCGCACTCACATTACATTCAGGCCTGGGCACACTTACGTCATCACTGACGTGCTGCTCAGTAAGCGCTCTCGCTCAGCAGATTTCTCAGCTCAGATTTCTTTAGTTATATTGTTTAAGTCGTTTGATATGCGGTGAAACGCAGTTATATATTTCGCCGAACAGATTAGTCACTTTTGATGCTCATAGAAGGCGCAGATGTCATGCAGCGAGGGGTTTGCGTCTTTAATGAACTACGACATTCATTGCATTCATTGAACAGTACGAATGATTAATTAATCCACATGAAACAGTCCCTTAAAAGTCACATCTCGCTTTCAGTTTTGGGCTCACTCACACTGCAAGCGTACCGCGCCTGAGCCCAAGTGAACCGTGCTCAGGCCCACCTCTTCCAACCGGGCCAGGGCCGCCTAAGTGAACCGTGCTTAAGCCCGATTCAGAGCACTCACACTTCTCAAATGATTTGAGAAATGGGCCTGGGCATGGTTCGGATAGCATAGTGTGAGCACGCCCTAAAACTGTACGGGACAATCAGTAATGTTGGTCAGCTTTTCTTTATTTGGGTTTGTTTTGTCGTAAAAAGTGATGTACTGTAATCTGATGACGATTGTCCATGTTTGTTGATGTTGTTTGAATCAGTATGAACTGGCCAACAGATAATCCACTCAAAAATAAAATCTCTTTCTGTCATGATCACCAGCGATCTAACAACCAGAGATCGCTGGAATACATTCACAAACACATAGGACTAAAAATCCTCCATGTTTTGGACTACATATTCAGTCATATTCATAGTCATGTTTGCTGCCTGCCTTCTGATCATCTGCCTGTTCTCTGACTACGACTCTGGATTGCCCTTATGCAGCTGTTTGCTCCTGTGTTGACCATTGCTTGCTTGACCATTCTAATAAACCTGCATTTGGATCCGCACCTCTGTTGTCAGTGTCACACCCTTGGTTACAGAAGACTCAGCCACTTCTGTGTGTTTGTGTGCTGACTTTATAGTCCATGTAATTAGTACTAGAGCAGCTTCAGCTGTGAAAGTCTAATCAGAGGAGACTTGGAGCAGGTGTGTGTGTGTGCCGCATGACTGAATATGTAGTCCATAACATGGTGGATTTGTAGTCCTATGTGTTTGTGAATGTATTCCAGCGATCTCTGGTGGTTAGATCGCTGGTGATCGTGACACTTTCATTATATGCTCGCCCTCATGTTATCCCAAACCCGTATAACACAGACACACACACACACGCACACACACACTGCTCACACAGTAGGTTACGGTATTCATAAAAGTATTTAAAAAGTGTGTGTTAGGAAAGCCATAAACTTTGGAAAAAATAATGAAAAACTATATATACAGTTGAAGTCAGAATTATTAGCCCCCCTCTTTATTTTTTCCCCCAATTTCTGTTTAACGGAGAGAGAAGGTTTTTTAAACACATTTCTAAACATAATAGTTTTAATAACTCATTTCTAATTTATTTTATCTTTGCCATGATGAAAGTAAATAATATTTTAATAGATATTTCTCAAGACACTTCTATACAGCTTAAAGTGACATTTAAAGGCTTAATTAGGTTAACTAGGCAGGTTAGGGTAATCAGGCAAGTTATTGTATAACAACTGTTTATTTTGACTATTGAAAACATATAGGTTAAAGGGGCTAATAATTTTGACCTTAAAATGGCTTTTTAAAATTTAAAAACTGCTTTTATTCTAGCCAAAATAAAACAAATAAGACTTTCTCCAGAAGAAAAAATATTATGAGACATACTGTGAAAATGTCCTTGCTCTGTTAAACATAATTTGGGAAATATTTAAAAACAAAAACAAATTCATAGGGGGTTTAATAATTCTGACTTCAACTGTATATATTATTTATTATTCATTATATTTAATTTATTTATATACTTATCTTTTTGAGTTTTTTTTTTTTTTGCCAGTGGTATGCTTTTATTGCCAGGTGTAAACGACCTACATTTGTGACGTGTTTTTTTTCCAGGAAAGTCTGTTTGGTTAAAGGTGTGTATTGGTCATTACAGCATGTAATGGTTGCCGTACATCAGCTGTATGCCATAAAGACCTCTTGCCAGAGCTGCAGCATGTGCCATAAATGCCTGAGTGAGCTCTATATGGCACATTAAAGGGGGCCGCTCTTCTATGTGTTTAAGGAATGATGGGTCAGAGAGAATAAAACTACAATGCAAGGCCGTGTGGAAGTCTGTTGTTTGTCTAGATTGATGAAACACGCTGCACCGTTAAACTGCCTGTTAACACATTTGATGCACTTGGTGATTTTCTGACAGGCTGATGGCTTTCTCGGTTGTCAGTGTGAAAGGGAAGTTTTTTTGTGTATGCCGTTTTTCCAATCCATAAAAAAAAAAAACTCATCGAGCTTATAAATGTAAATGAAACTAAAACCGTTTTGTTACTTGACACGAATTACATTTTTCAGCTATTTACCAAGGTAGCATTTTTATATTTATTTAATATGCTAAACTAAAACTGAAATTATTTTTAAATGTGCTAAATATAAATATACATAGTTATTGTTTTAATAATTCTGGTTTAAATATTTGTCGTTATTAGTTAATAGTTCAAATAAAAGTGAGTTATTTTCCCCTTTTTTTCCCCTCACAGCTTTTCATGTGCTGATAAGTGTTCCCACATCACCAATCCAAGATTCCTGATTTCATCCTGGCTAGTTAAACCTTGTCTTAAAACCTAATGCACAAGCTCAATGATCCAAGAGCAGACTAGCTCAGAGCTGGTCCCTGTGGGCATAGTTCACAGCTAGAGTTTCCTCAGTCTTCCCTCCTTTTGGCATTGCACTAAAAGATGAAAAGCTGTGTTTGGTTTGAGGAGGGATTTATTGGTATTAGAACAACACAAACTGTGTGGCGCTTTGGAGCTTTGGGCGTTGGAGGAAGTCAGGCCAAAATGATGTTGCAATGCTCCAATTTGTCATTCAAACTGAACAAATTGCCTCAAATTTCTCCTTGGTTCTGCACTCGAAAAAATACTTCTGTTAATATTGTAACGCATTTATATGATATTAAAAAATCACATTTATATATTATTAAAAAATCACATTTATATATTATTAGTGCTGTCGAAGGATTAATCATGATTAATAACATCCAAAGTAAAAAAAAAAGTTTGTATTTATATAATGTATGTGTACTAAATATTGTGTATATTTAAATTAAAAATATTTATAATATACTAACCAAAATGTATAATTTTTATGTAAATTTTATTAGTTATAAATAAACATTTTCTCAAATATATGCATATATATGTTGATTAATCTTTCTATGGATGTATACTTGCTTGGATAGGACAATATTTAGTTGAGATAAAATTAACTGAAATATTTACGGTAGGAAAATGTGAAGAATATCTTCATGGCAATATCTTCAATATTCAAATTATTTTTGGCATTAAAATCAAAATCAAACAGTTTGACCAATGAAATCTATTTTTGGCTATTGCAACATATTTGTCATCCAGGGTCACATATCAAAAATCTTTGATCGATAAATTTCACATTTTCAAAAAATGTCCATTTTAGACTGATTTATAAGGAGTTTGACTTTCTTTGAAGAACCAGGAAATGCCATATTTTGTGTTTCTCAATTCAATTTCCAGATTTTTTTCAGCTAGGACTTGGAATGAAATGTATTTTGTGGTGTGCCAGGAAATCCCATAGTCCAGCATCAATGCAGGCATGTATTTCTATCATTTTATGCTTTTCCAGCAAGAAACCTTCAGAGAATTAATTTGGGCAGTATAATGGCAACCTTGAAAAGACCAACCTTTTGCATTTGAAAAAGCTGCATGTGGTTGGCAACAACCTATGTGTCCTGTTAAAGGCCAAACACTATTGTCTTGGTTTAGGGCACCTTTCTTAACTTCCAGGAAATAATATATTTTAGTGTGGGTTATAAAAATACTTTAACACCCTCAAAGGTACTATCCACAATTACAGCTATTAGCCTGGCCCATAAACCCACCTTTACCCCTTTATTCCCCTTTATCACCACACACAAACACTGACTGGCCTGGCATGGGGGTGGGGTGGCATTCAGAGATTTTTTGTTAAATATATAAATGTAGAATGTTAAATTTAAGAGTGAGTTTAAAATGAGAAATAGGTATGGTATGAATGCATATATTGAGATATTTGACAGAAAATGAGTTGCAAAACTCACAAACCATTTCTTCACATTCAGTACCTGTACGCATTGGGTGGGTTGCAGCATTAAGCTTTAATCTTAGATTAAATAAAGGTTTATCTGCTCAATCACCAATCCATTCTCCAAACCATTTGTCCTATATTTTTCAAACCATTTGTCCTATACAGGATTATTTTATTTTATTTTATTTTTTTTTTATTTTATTTTATTTTATTTTATTTTATTTTATTTTATTTTATTTTATTTTATTTTATTTTATTTATTTTATTTTATTTTATTTTATTTTATTTTATTTTATTTTATTT
>CAIGQZ010033055.1:1390557-1401501 GCA_903798205.1 Danio tinwini
GTTAGTTAAATTTATTTTATTTATTTTTTGCTGGTAACTATTGATTCTAACCACTGTTTTTTTTAATGTACGACAGCGGTTACCAGTTTACAGCATTTTTCAAAATATCTTCTTTTGTATATATAACAAAATAAAGAATTTCAAAGTGGTTTGGAACAAGTCATGGGTGAGTAAATGATGACAGAATTTTCATTTTTTGGGTGAACTATACCTTTAAAGTTCCAATCAACTTATCTTTAGCCCTAAACTTTATTTAATTCATTTCCTGTATGCAATCCAATCTGAAGGGTGATTGATTACTCCTAATATATCTCAGTCTTGCATGTAAAGTGAGGTATACGTGGAATGCATTTTTACAAATGGTCTAACATTCAGATTCCACGATTGTTGAGCAGTCTTCATAAACTGAAAGACTGGAGGAGGAACAGTCCTGTAGAGGAATGCTGAGTTTGCTATCTTATCAGCAGGTACTGCATTAAAACACACACAGTTTTATATTCAGCCTGTGCTTAAGATCACGGTGACATCTGACTTAGGAGTGCACAAAACTTCAATGTTATTGATTGACTCAAATTCACAACTTAAAGCAAACATGCAATGCTGACAGTGTGTTATGTATCAATGTCCTTGATAAATAAATATCAGACTAGATATTTCTTCCTGTTGCACAATCAGTAGATTAAGACATTAGTGATGTCAAGGTCATGGGTTTGATTACTAGGAAACTCAAGATCTGATCAAATATAAATGTGAATGCAGCGTGAGTCACTTCGGATAAAAGTGTCTGCCAATGCTTAAATGTCTAATCTGTTACCTTTTTTTCCAATGGATTTTTAATGGATGTATGCAATCAGCTTTATTATAGAGATATAATAATATAGTTTGCTCAAAAATCACATTCTGTCATTATTTTCTCACTCTTTACTTGTTTTTTCTACTATGGAAGTCAGTGGTTACAGGTTTTTAGCTTTCTTCAAAATATCTTCTCTAGTGTTCAATGAAATAAAGAAACTCATAAAGGTTTGGAACCACTTGAGTCACCCCTTTAAGTTTACATGAATGTCCACTACAGTGCATGCACAAACCCATGAGTGGGTTTTTATCAAAAACATTTAATAGGCCAATCATAATCTATTGAAGGGACTGCTTATTCTCTAATTGCCTTTAAAGAACCCCTGTTTTGCATTATAAAAGGTCATATTTTGGTTTTGGGGGTCTCCAACCACAGGCTGATATGCATGCAAGGTAAAAAAACTTCTTATAATATGCATTTATTTTTACCTAATTATCCCAACAACTTCATATGATTTAGCGATTTAATTGTTCCCAAACCCCTCTTTTGCGTGAGGCTAATCTGCGCTGATTGGACGATGACCCAGTCTGTTGTGATCGGTCGACTGCAATCAGCGCGAAATGGAGAGAAATGCCCACCGCGGCTTTGAAGTAGCAGAGTATGTGAGAGCACCAGCATATTATTTTATTCTTAACCCTAACCCCAAGTAATAACAACGGCACACATTCAGTTAAACTATTTTTAAAAATCGACCGTACTGTGCATGTATGAACAGCTGATGGTGGCTATAGCAAAGACAAACAGCAGAGGATTGCGAGTTCAAAAAAAGCATTTAAATCAGTAAAGGAAGAAGCACATGTCGCGTTTTCAACGTAGTTTTGGACACAATATGTGAACAGCCCTATGAAGATGTAATCTGAGAGATACAATACAAGCACTGATCTATAATAAATAAGTGATTACAAGCCGGGCAGGGCGATTACAACTTATAACACACAATTAAACACATGTTTTGCAAACTACAGAAAACTATAGGCAACAATTTTAACTACACTTACATGTGATCCGGAGGAAGAAAAAACTAGTCCATGTGAACTGCAACAGTTACTAACAAAGTCTCTGTCGAAGTCTGACAAAGTCCCATACATAATAGTCTCTGCTGCTCCTTCCTTTAATAGCAAACGGCTGGCGAATTCCGCTCGCAGCGTAGGTTGTTGTATCAAAAATCAGAAAAATGACAGGAACAAACACGCCGCTAGGTTGGCGCTGTGGTGTTGTTGTGAGATGAACTTTACCCCTTTATTCCCTGCAGCCAAATCTCCATCTGTCAGTGATCGTCATCTCGCTTCATGATCAGTCCCGTGATCAACCGCTCTCCGCTAGTGTCTGAAGGGAAAGGCACATTTACATTTCACCAGATCTGGCACTACATATTTGGTAATGTACGTCGACGCATTCAAACAAAAGATCCGAACCCACCTCGATTCATTTATTCGACTCTGAGTCGACTGTTTCCTTAAAGAATCAATAGTTTTAAACTTGGTGCTCTTTCAGATTTAAACCTCAGCTGGATGTTTTCATTCACTTAGTGCTGTGTTACACACTGCAAGGAAGCTCATTTTAAAAAACCCATGATAGGGGCTCTTTAAATTACACACTCTTGCCAAGTTTAGTTTCTTTAAAGGGGACTTATTATCCAAAAATCACTCTTATAAGGGGTTTTAACACAGTTGTGTGTCTGTGAATATAACCAGCTTCTGATGGTAAAAATGTATTAATTACATTTTTTTATAATCACACTTCATAAAAACAGACATTCTCCTGTTGTATATGTCATCTGAGGTCCCACCCATTAGTGAGGTTAGTCTTGTTTTTGAATCTGCCACTATGCTGACACATAGGCATTTGTAGCTTCACTCTCATTTGAAAAGTGGGCTGGGAGCACGATCTCTTTTCAATTTAAAGCAACAGTCACCAAAACGGCACAATAAAGATCAAAGCCTAAAAGGGTCAGATTCAAGGAGTTATAAAACATTATTCGGGGGTTATTTTGAGCTGAAACGTCACATGGGGGGAGGGGGGATGATTGAGAGGCACATTTTTAAAATGGGTTTCTATAGGTGGTGAATGTTTTGCGAACTCTTTATGCACATTTTTTAGTTGGCAAACTGCTTATGCATATTTATAAAAATGGTTTTCTATTGGTGGTGAATGTTTCACAAACTGATTATGCACATTTTTTGATAGGGTATATGCGAAACTATGCAGAAGGACTTTTCCGTTTTTTTCAGTAACCTGGGTCAAACGCTTCCAGAGTTTCTGTGCTAGTCTGCCGATTCTGATGGCCATGTGCGTGTTAAACGGCTTTTCGTTTTACGCTTGAACAACTAAATGAATGCCGAAGTCTATTTAATTGATTATATTTTAATTATATTACAACATCAACGTTGTAAAAGGAAATATGCAAAATTGAAAAAAAGTCATGTTAAACGTTCACCGGAGGTTTGTTAATATTGAAAGAAACACTAGATGTGTTTATACCCTTATTGGATTAATATTGAGTGTCTCGCAAACTGTTTATATGTTTTTTTTAAAAACGGGTTTCTATTGTGGGTGAATGTTTTTTCAACTTTTTATGTGCATTTATTTAAATGAGTTTCTATTGGTGGTGAATGTTTTGCAAACTGTTTTTGAACCCCTCTCTTACACAACAGGTAGACTGCAAGTATGAATTATGGCAAAATGTGCATAGTGGACGTGAATGGTCTCATATTTTGCGTTTTAGACTGTATAGTGTAGATGGAAATCGTTTTTCTGAAATGCAATAAAATGCCAGTCTGGACGATGAGCTTTTTCATTCTAAAATGCCATTTTAAAAACGAAAATACACTGGTGTAAATGGCACCTCAATGTTGGCCATTATGATTTAATGCAGCCATCAGAAACGCATCAGATTTTTATTGGTGTGTGATCAAGGAATTCCTGCCACTTTTATGACTTCTTTAGACATTTTATAAGCAGTTCACTGGTTCTCAGCTGATTCAGATGTGCACACACTATCTCAGAACACATCACTGTTTTCAGTTATTGCAAAATGTCCATTATAAAAGATGCTACCTTTGATTTGTGCCTTTAGGTTTAGTCTTAAATATTACGAATGTGTAAATGCAAAGTGAACCAGAGCTAAAAGCATTTTCATTTTTAATCTGGACTAAATGAACCAAGAGAATTTAAAGGAACTTCAAATGTATTCACTATTTACTTGTCATCAGGTGGTTGCAAACCTTTATGAGTTTCTTTTATTCTGCTGAACACAAAATAAGTACCTATAGACGAATTACCAGTTTGTAAACATTCAGGATCAGCATGCAGCGAGGTTGCACAAAAAAAAGGAGCACTAGTATTTACAGCGAGGGAAAGACATCCGATGCGGTACCAAGTTTGTTGTTGTTTTAGAGATAAGTTATATTGATTACATTTTATATATATTATTTACATAATGCTTTCAGTGTATTATAACAGCTTGTCACCCAGTGATAAGCGCAGTTATTCAGCAAAATTAATGTTACAGTGAGCGGCGTTTGTCTGACAGGTCCATTTGCGAAAGCACCCTCCCAATGGATAGTGGATGAAATGGCCAAGCATCCAGCCTGAAATATACAACAGACAATCCCATTGAAACTCTAAGTGATTTTACAAGAGAGAAGTTAAAGGCCTACAAGTCTTTGGATGCCAACAGTTTTGTTCTGTGTGGTCATGTGCAAGAAATAATGTTCCCTGATTACCAGATTCAAAACTATGTAGTGCTAAAAACCAAGGTTCTGTCTAGCCAAAGACAAGGAAAGGAGACGGAACTGTACAAGGCCTGAGTAATCATCAACAAGCTAAACAACTGCATTCTGACAGCGAACTGCACCTGTACGGCAGGGTATGTGAATGTACATTTTTACATTTCATTTTAAGCATTCAGTGTCCACATTTTAATTAACCATATTGAACTGTTTTTGCTGAAATCATTGCTGCAATCAGAAACGAGTAATGTGTATTATTCAGCATAGCCTGAACTTACCTGATATGAAATGAGAACTGCAGAGTCGAGCATTTTTAATTAGGTCCTCACTCCATTCAGCTCTTATGATGACTGTTAGCCAAAGACGGCTGCAGTTGGCATTAAAAGCAGTGTGGTGTACGGTCAAATTTAAGTTTTCTATTTTTGGACTTTCGATTTTGGCATCCTACCACACAACACCACAAGTTTGCTATTGCAACCTGTCTTTTTTTGCGACCGGTATGCGCGGTTGAACCTGTCATGTGTGACGTAGGTAGGTAATTCCCCAATTGACTTCCATCATATTTCTTTTTGCTACTATGGATGTCAAAGGTTACAGGTTTTTAGCTTTTTTCAAAATATCTAATTTTGTGTTAAACAGAATAAGAAGCTCAAAGATTTGCAGCCACTTGAGGAAATGAGTAAATACTGAGAACAATTGTATTTGTAGTTTAATTGTATTTTCAGTTTAACTAATAGACTAAAGTGTAAAGTTTTGTACAAGTATTTTACACTTTTGGAGACCATGTTTTATAACTTCTAAAACTATTCTGTAACTGAAGAAGCTTTTTGGAGGGCTCTCAGCCATCTCATTATGCAGTCCATCGGGGTGCATTTTTCATTTTCATCCTCACACACACACTGTCAGTTTAGGGTGCTTTCCTTATTCTTGAGTCAACTTTTAAGATAATACTTTGGAGATTTTTTCTGGAAAAAAGTGAAACATGCAACAAAAAAGCAATACTAAGCCACCTCCAAGAAGGTGGTGTTGTTTTGTGACTCATTTGAAGCCGTTTCTTTGGAAACTTTCAGCGCATCAGTCAAAGGAAAGCGCTATTCTTGCTGAGTGTGGTTGTGTAAGACTGGTGAACAAGGTGGAACGCCTTTGTGTGATGTCAGATGAGAAAGGCATGGAAGCGAATCGGTGTCATGGAGTGGGTCATTGAGAGGTGAGGCTGACTGCTTCCATGGGTTCAGGAAAAGTTCAGCCGCATAACATTAGGCAAATTAGTAAGACTGCAATGGAGAGAGAGAGAGAGAGAGATAAATGAGCCATAAGAGAACTAGAGAAGGGCCAAACTAGTTCAGGAGGAGGCGGAACCCTGAAGTTGGTTTAAGAAAGGAAAACTTAGAAGATGTGTAGTGTTTAATTCATAAAGTGTAGAATTTGGACAGCCTATGCATTTCCTATGTATTCCCTTATCTAAAATATGTCAGATGTTAAACTAGAACGTGGGTAAAAGGCAAGTTTTGCTTGCTTGTGTTTTTCTGAATTCTATATATTATTTTGTTTTGGTCTGAAGATCCATGCTGTAAATGTAAATATAGTATTTAACAATGGCTTTGTCAAAGTCTGTAATAAAATGACTGAATGTTTAAACCCCTGTTACACAAGTTATGTATATCTTCTTTTTAAAGAAGTGTTTGTTGCTCAGTATTACATTTTTGTATTGAATGTTGGTTCAATACTTTGTTCCAATACTTTAGTATTACAAACTTTAGTATTCCTAATGTATTCTTACTGGACTATTGCATTTGCGTTCTGCATAAAAAGGTTAGATAATAATAAACAAATTAATAATAAAACAGTATGCAAATTTAATAAATAAAAAAAGTGCATGCACTCTGGATGATCTGATCACGGATCAACCAAATGTGTTGTGGTATTATTTCATAGTGTATATTGCAAAGTCTTTGTAATTATTGTTGTTATTTTTACATTAAAAACTATTTAAAAGGAACTTTTTTGCTTGAAAAATGCACACACTACATTTCCACTGAGCCAGAGTTATGTTAGTTAGCTATTATTTATTTATTTATTTATTCATTTATTCATTCATTTATTCATTCATTTATTCATTCATTCATAATTTATTCATTTATTTTTTTATTCATTCATTCATTCATTTTTCATTCATTCATTCATTTTTTCATTCATTCATTCATTCATTCATTCATTCATTTTTATTAACTCAAAGTTTTATTAATTCATTTATTTTTATACATTTATTTATTTAATAATTCATTCATTTTTATTTATTCATTTATTTATTCATTTATTTATTTATTTTTATTTTATTATTTATTTATTTATTTATTCATTCATTCATTTTTTCATTTATTCCTTCATTATTAATTAATTAATTTTATTTATTTATTCATGAATTAATTCATTCATTCATTCATTCATTTATGTATTTATCTATTTTTTTTGTTATTTATTTATTTACTTATTTATTTACTTATTTATTCATTTCTTTATTTATTATTTATTTATTTATTTATTCTATGCCTGCTATAGCAATAAAAGTTGTTTAATCCTTTATTTTTTTATTTGCCCTGTTCATTGTAAGAGAGACGTAATGTGAGTCATTTTAATCATTGTTGTTATATTTACATTTTAAAAATGTATATAAAAGGAACTTAACTCTTAAACATTTTTTTTGTTTAAAAAAAAAACACAATAGATTTCACAGAGCCATAGTTATACTAGTAAGGTATTCTCATTTATTTATTAATTTAAATGTTTTTTCTATGCCTGCATTTAAACAAAAAGTTGTTCAATCAACCTTAGCTACTTTATTTGACCTGTTCCTTGTGAGAGAGACGTAATGTGAGTCTTTGTAATTATTGTTGTAATTTTGATAAATTTTATAATACTATTTTAAAGTAAATAAACTGTTTTTACTGTTTTTTTATTTATTTTTTTGCATTTCCACTGAGCCATAGTTATGCTGGTTGTTGGTAAGCTATTTAATTAATTAATTTATCTATTTATTTATTTATTATATCTGCTCTTTGCAACAACAAAAAAACAAAAGAAAAAAAAACAAATCAGCCTTAATTATTTTATTTGAGAGAGACGTAATGTGGGCGGGGCTTTAATGACAGAGACGTTAAGGCGGGCTAGATTAAAGGCTAAAATGTAGTTGTGGGCGTGTTCTGAGCGCAGTCACCCATTCCGTCATCGTCAACGGGCGGAGTTTACAGACAGCTGCTCGCTCTCGTCAAGATCCTCTCACACTCTCAGCAGCTCCGTGAGCCTGAACACACGAGTTCCGCGCGGATTAACAACACAAGCACACACAAGCTGATTAAACCCGCGTCTGTGCGCTGTTTCCGACCGGGAGGACACGAGACATTTAAAAGAAACCCGTTTAAATATCGCTGCACCATATCACGGAGATATAAACGAGACTAAATATCCGGAGCTCCGCCAATATAATACTGGACCAAACTCATCTTTCAACACTGGACATTTGATGGATTTATTGTTCATTCTGTATTGTTCATTTTTTATTTTTTTGCTAATGTGAGATTTGGAGTAATACAAAACACAGTAAGCTATTGTCTAAATCATCACCTTTTAGACATTGCACTTTTGAAACAAGGACATTGTTGATCTTTTATGCTAATATAAATATTTTTTTATTTTATTTTTTATTTTTTGCAAAAAGTATTTCAGCGGACATTGATCGCACCGATCCCCGATGATGCACTCGCGCTTCAGCTGTAGTTTTACTCGCTTCTGTAGTTCCTGATCTCCGCTGGGAATAACCGGGATGTCTGGGATGGATCCATCGCTCTGTTAAAGCTCTATGTGAAGTGCACAGTCGTGGATCAGCCGTTGTCTTGAGGAATTGTGTCCGATCTGATCATGTATGAGAGTGTGGATGTGAACCCTTTCCTCATGATGGATTACTATAATCAGAGCAGAGGATGTCTGATCCCGGACAAGATGCCCCATCCCTTCAGCTCATCCATCAGACATCAGCACTGGAGCGGATCCAACCACTGTACGTGCACTTTCATTCAGTAAACACCTCGTTTCTATCAGTCTGATTAGCTGCAAATGCATTCTAGTTTGTCTTATGTAATTTAGTGTTTGACAGTCATTCATATGCTGACATGTAAATCCAGCTGGTTGACCCACTTACACGCGCACACACACTCACACACTGCTCCATATAGCAGCATGCAGATCTTCTGTCTGGATTTAACATGCTCTCGTTTGTTTCTTTCTCCACCATCAAAGCTGGCATATTAGCTTCACTTATATCTAGACATTCATATAAAGTGCTTGGATCTGAAGGTATTTAATTCTTCAGATCTGGTCTCTTGAGAACTGTTAATGAGCACTTATGACAGCTTGTTAACGTGCTAGAACAGAGAATGTGAATGAAATTCAGAGCAAGGTTATTAGGGGGCCTGTGAATGTTACAATTGTGTTGTACTTAATAAAAACGTGTTTTATGGGTCATGTGTGAGAGATAAATGTGATGAAGAGGAAAGTCATTTTTGCACATTTGAACATATCTTGATCTCCTGTTGCTTAATAGATCTATTGTGGATGGTTGACCCAGAGTGCGCAGGGTCACAGAATCCGCAACCTTTGGCATAGAAACAGGGACGTAAACACCGAAGGAGTCTCAGGAAAGAGCAGACTGCTAAATGTTTATCTTGTATTATTTTAATCATTCAAAACAAGCAACGCTATTACAAAAAAAATGTGAATTAATTATATTAACATGCAATGCTAAAATATGCATAGTAGGGCTGACCTAGTTTCTCAGTTAACAACTTTTACATGCTTGTCCTTGATTCTTTCAGCTATTGTATTGGCCAAGATTTTTTTTTTTTACTAATGTTACTGAATAACTCAAATATGATGTGATGCTACCAAATGATTGCCTCTAAAAATAAATGTTGAATTATAGATTATTATTTAAAAAATAAAGAAAATTTAGTATAAATTGCAATACAATATATGAATGTGTATATATGCACACACAAGCTTTTTATAGCATCATATCAGCATAGATCACTACATTTCGGTCAAAAGTGCAAGCTTTGTTGGAAGTCTATGGATAAGATATGCTTTATGTCAGTGCTCTTTGAACAATCAGGAGACCCTCACTCTTGGCTAAAGTGCATTATAGGCTTTCTGTAAGCACTGAGATGTATAAAGGAATAGCATATTATGTGCAAATGTGCATCAATTAGCTCAGTGCATTCCACAGAATTTTTCTGGAAATTTCAACCTTTTTAATGTGTGTCATTTCTGTAATGCTAAAGAATTGTTGCATAGTTTAAATTTGTCATGAACAGTGACTTATTTTTACAGTCTTGATATTATAAGTATTTTATTCAGATACAGTAGGTATTAACATATATATTGAACAGTTGAAGTCAGAATTATTAGCCCCCCTTTGAATTATTATTATTTTTTAGATATTTCCCAAATTGTTTAACAGAGCAAGAAAATTTTCAGAGTATGTCTGATAATATTTTGTCTTCTGGAGAAAGTCTTATTTGTTTTATTTCTGCTAGAATAAAAGCAGTTTTAATTTTTTTTAAACCTATTTTAAGGTCAAAATTATTAGCCCCTTTAAGCTATATATTTTTTGGTAACCTACAGAACAAACCACTGTTATACAATAACCTGCCTAATTACCCTAACCTGCCTAGTTAACCTAATGAAGCTAGTTAAGCCTTTAAATGTCACTTAAGGCTGTATAGAAGTGTCTTGAAAAATATCTAATAAAATATTACTTACTGTCATCATGGCAAAGATAAAATAAATCAGTTATTAGAAATGAGTTAGTAAAACTATTATGATTAGAAATGTGTTGAAAAAAAATCTTCTCTCCGTTAAACAGAAATTGAGGAAAAAAAAAACAGGGGAGCTAATAATTTAGGGTGGCTAATAATTCTGATTTCAACTGTATGTGTGTGTGTGTGTGTGTGTGTGTGTGTATATATAAATAAATATAAATATAAATATAATAAAAGCTGTCTCAAATATTCCTCTAAAATGAGCATTTATATCAGGCTCCTGTGAGTATGATCAGTAACGTCACTTTCATGGCAAAGAATAAGTCCTTTTCCTGGTCTTTAAAGTGAAATATCTAAACATAAACAAAGAAGGCTGAGAGAAATGTTAATTTTAGATGGAAATTTCAGACGGCACTTAGAGGTTTTTGCATCTTAACTCTTCATAGTTGAAGTCAGAATTACTAGCCCCCCTAAATCATTAGCCACCCCATTTTTTCCCCCAATTTCTGTTTAACAAAGAGAAGATTTCTTCAACACATTTCTAAAC
>CAIGQZ010033055.1:1409784-1424804 GCA_903798205.1 Danio tinwini
CTTCATCTTATTCCTTTTCTGCATCATCTTCTTCATCAACTTCTTCACCTTTTTTTCCTGCATCATCTTCTTCATCTTCTTCTTCAACTTCTTCATCTTATTCATTTTCTGCATCATCGTCTTCATCTTCTCCGTCAACTTCTTCATCTTATTCATTTTCTGCATCATCTTCTTCATCTTCTTCCTCATCATCTACAACTTCTTCGATAACTTCTTCATCTTTTTTTCATCATCTTCTTCTTCATCTTCATATTCTTTGTCCTTCTGCATCATATTCTTCTTTATCTTCTTCTGCATCACCATCATCATAATCTTCATCCTCTTCTCAGAATTCATTTGAATTATAAATCCTTTTTATAATTATAAATGTTTCTTTTAAATTAATTGATTGCATCCTTACTGAATACAACAATATACCGATACACAGAGAAAAACAAATAAAAAGGTTTTATATAAACTGGTCAAAATATTGTCTCTTTTCTACGAACTCCAATTAAAAAAATATAAGTATTTTTTTATCTTTCCCAGAAATTGTATTCAAGGAAACCCATTGAATCAAACTAAATCATATTCTGTAGTACTGTACCGAACATTGTTTGTGTTCCCTGTGCATGCTCAAATGTGCGTTGAAGGCCAAAAAGACTTGCGTAGGACTTGAATCTTTTATGGAGGAATGCACATTAAAAAACACAATTTTAAAGTAAAACATCCTCGACTACACAAGATGAAAATGCTTAAGTACAAACACACACACACACACACACACACACACACACACACACACACACACGCACGCACATAAACCTTAGCTTGTGCCTTAGCTTGTCTGAGGACCTGAGCTGTGTTGTATGGATGAGTGTCTGTTGTATGAAACCCATTTGTGTGAGTGAGCTTGTGGAGAGACAACACTTGAATGCGAATACTTTCGTCTGAAGTTGAATGACTTCTGTTAACAGACGCTGACACACGATTGGCTGAGTGCTGAATGTATTTTGGTGCCAAATGAGCCACATGTTTGCAGAGTTACACAAGTGTTCATAGAAACAAGGAGACAGCGTGTGTGTCTATGTTTGGCTTTGCTTTTACTTTGAAAAGATCCTCAAATATTGAGAAACCTGTCCATAACTAGCTTGTGAGGCATTTGAAGATTGCCTTATTGTTTTCTGTGCTGACAAATATACAGTAAAACAGGGTTGTAGGAGGGTCTGGATTAGGTTAAGGTTTGGTTTGTTGTTCTGTAGTCTATGCATTACAGGATAGATGTGTGCGATATGGATTGTCTGCCAGTAAAAATCGATTGGGTTTGAATCCGGAAAAACATCGGTAAACGCAAAAACCAGAAAAACACGGTAAACGCAAGCGAAAAGCGTCCCGGTGTGTACGAGCCTTTAGTTTAAAGCAAAAAATTTAACAATTTGATATTTGTAATAATATTATTATTAACAACATAAATATATTTAAATAAACAGTATATACATATAAATACAAAGAGTTTTATGAGTCAGCTGTCCTTTAAAGGTCCCCTAAATTGGTTTGAAATGTGCATTTTAATTTGATGGTTTGACGTAATCTCAACCAAAACACGAAGAGAGGGTGGGATATTGTGTAGCTCCTCCCCTTTTAAAAAAACTGCCAATAGCGTTTAGTTTTATTACCGCTCTGCCAGTGAGAGTGTTTGAGATTAAATGAAAAGCAAATGAGAAGCGTCTTGAAGAGGCCGGGGCATGTCAGAAAACAGAGAGTTTTTGATTGGTTATGATTTGATGAGGGTGGCGCGGTGGCGCAGTAAGTAGTGCTGTCGTTTGGGTCAGTTGGCATTTCTGTGTGGAGTTTGCATGTTCTCCCCGCGTTCGCATGGGTTTCCTCTGGGTGCTCCGGTTTCCCCCACAGTCCAAAATCCTGCTGTACAGGTGAATTGGGTAGGCTAAAATTGTCTGTAGTGTGTGTGTGTGTGTGTGTGTGTGTGTGTGTGTGTGTGTGTGTGTGTGTGTGTGTGTGTGTGTGTGAATGAGTGTATGGGTGTTTCCCAGTGATGGGTTGCAGCTGGAAGGGCATCTGCTGAATAAATTAATGATTTGATGAGAAACTGAAGTATGAGGTGACGTGAAGAAAACCGTTAGTCCGTTTAGGTGAAAGTGACCTGTATCAGTTTTATATCATCTAAACGCTAATTTTGTCAGTGTTTTGGAGCACACTAGCTAATGTTAAAACAAACAATACATATATTAACATCTAAAATTTTATTTCATATGACCTTTAAATGCAAAAAAGCCAAAGTACCACAACCCCCCTCCCCTGCTTGTACTCTTTTGTTCAAGTCATGATGACACTTTGTCATGTAATTGACATCTTGGTGTTTATGAGGATGATTCAGCTTTTTGTGCAGTATGAGATGATGTAGGTTCAAAATGAAAGCTGGTCTCTCCAGTTTTACAGCCAGTGTTGTCATAAACTGAAATGAACTACAAACTATAAGTGGGTTGGACTGTTTTACACAGTTTACGTAAACTTACCAAATGAACTCCAAATATCTAGTGTAGACGTAATACATGGTTAAAATTAAATTAAACAAGCAGTTATGGTTTGTATTTCTGCCCACTTAAAACAATATGAATTTGTGAACTTGTAAATGAATGTGTGTTTCAGAAATTAGACTGACTGTCACCATTAATCATCTCTGGAATGTTCCCAATTTGCTTGTGTTTGTTTTTATTTTGAAAGTCGAGTGACTTATTTGTCAGTGTTACATTCTCGAGATCTGTGTTGATATATGGGCACGCTTTATCACATGTTGTGTTTGTATTGTTGGTCCTGTGAATAAAACAGAATCTGTGGAAACTTTAGAATTTTTTAAGTAATTATTGGAAAAATTGACATATTTTGTTGAACAGATTTAATGGGATTTATGTTGATTGTGCTACTAAAATTGTCAGTTTTTTTTCTTGATTTTTCCTGTTGTTTTTCTTTGACATCTGCAAAAGATTAGCTTGATTTCTTGCAGTATTTTTTCCTGACTTTTTTCATTTATATAGCTATCATGTTCCTTTAAAGGTTCCATGAAATTAAAACAAAGTTAGTTAGTATCAGCAGTTACTTAACTTTGTTAGGCCCCGTTTACACTAATACGTTTTAGTTTTAAAACGCATAAGTTTTGCTACGGTTACGCCATCCATTCACACTACGGCGGAGTTTTCGAGCTCCGAAAATTGAGCGTTTTGGAAACGCTGGAGAGGCCGTTTTCATTCTAAAACACTGCTGCTCCGTCTCCGTGTAGATGGGGGAAAACGGAGACATCTGAAAATGGAGGCGGGGCTGCAGACATTCGCCTATCTGATTGGGGCTTTTTCCTCAATATTAAGTAGCCTTCACACAGTTCAGTACTGCATCCTCTCTGTGTAAGTTCAGACCTCGCAAGTTTGATATGAAAAACAAACTCCAGAGTGTGTACTTTATAAAGTCATTCACATCACCCTGGCTGTGCTGTTTCACTTTCTTAACAATAAAATGAAAACATGATATGAGGAACTGCCTATTTTCATTTTGATATTAGCAACTTTACAGACATCAAAAATGTTGAGGCGTTGTGTAACTGCATGATATGACCGTCATCTTCATGCATATTTATAACAAAACGGAGCCTATAACATTACTGCCTCCTTTCATTTTCATTGAAAATACGAAACATACCCTCTCTTACATTGAATATCAGTTTTAATAATTAATAATGACCATTATAAAAGTATAACGCACAATAAGTTTATACAATAAAGAAATAAAAGGCAAGGAATCAGTCAGATGTTCAGAATCGATGTCCGCGGTTACATTAATTAAGATATTAACCTAACTTATCTTTGCGCTCAGCCAAAGCACAAATTACCTGAGAACAAGTAATAGATTCAAAAGACCAAAGTCGGGGAGTATGTTGTTAGATATAGACAACAAGATGAATTAAATATCACGTTTAACAAATATAGTGAGATTAGATCCAGCGGGAGATCCGTGATAAACAATCCGATGAGCACAGCTCTCGTGTGCTCAAAGTATGGTCACGTGATGTGCGTTTTCACCATTTCAATGTTTACCGGCAAAAACTAGACGAAAACTAAATAAAATTTAAGTGATGATGAAGACAACTATACTGGTATTTTAAATATACTGATATTTTCATTGACTAATGAAAACGAGGCGAGAATGTGGTTGAGGGATGTATTAATGTAACACATTATTATTTGCCAGTCAAATGTCATTACTTATTTAATCAGTGCTATAGCTGAGCGCCAACTACAGTAACACCAACTACAAGAGTAAAGCTTGGTAGACTGACATTGCAAAGTGGACCTTAACTATTTTAAGTCCTTTCAAAGGTTTAATGGCTTGAAACTGTTCAAGAAACTGGTTAAAAAAGACTAGTAGTTTACCACGTTGAAATAAAGGTTTGCTAAATAATTGCACAATCCTGCATTTTCAGTAGGCTACTGTTCTTACATGTGGATTGATTGCCAACAAATACTTTTACATATTAATTATGATATAAATAAACAATGCATATCAAATTTTTCGTCTTCAATAGAAAGGCTGTATTGTAATGATACTGTTTTATTTAATTTTAAGATAGAATATTTTGTATAAATAAATGGATACAATATTTTAATTAAATTACTCTTAAGTTAAACCTAATATATTTTAGTCAACTAAATCTATAGTACATTTAGTCGACTAAAATCTTTAGTTGACTGAAACTAGATTAAAACTAAAATAATTAAAAAGGCTAAAACATGACTAAAATTAATATGTAATTGTTGTCAAAAGACTAGAACTGAAACTAAATCAAAGTTTGCAAAATTAACACTGGAATATTCCAATCTTTTAAATAAATAGCAGCTGATCAATATATGCCTGCTGCACCCTTTTTTATGTTGTCAAATATTATTTTTTAGGGCTAATAGCTGGTTATTGTGCTCATTAATGTGTTACTCCAAATAATATTTAGGCCTAACAAATAAGATGTATGTATTCTGATTGTATACATCAAATTTCCATACATATATTTTATATAAATGAACTAATAAGCTTTATTTGATTGATGTTTATTAGTTAAACATAAATGAAACAAATAAGAGCAAGATTTATGTAATAATATCAGTAAATAAGAGCAAATGCTGTCGCCTCACAGCAAGAAGGTCGCTGGTTCGAGCCTCGGCTGGGTCAGTTGGCGTTTCTGTGTGGAGTTTGCATGTTCTTCCTGCGTTCGCATGGGTTTCCTCCGGGTGCTCTAGTTTCCCACACAGTCTAAATACATGCAGTACAGGTGAATTGGGTAGGTTAAATTGTCTGTAGTGTTTGAGTGTGAATGAGTGTGTGTGGATGTTTCCCAGAGATGGGTTGCGGCTGGTTCATTCCGCTGTGGTCATTAATCGTCGGATTAATAAAGGGACTAAGCCAAAAAGAAAATGAATGAATATCAGTAAATCCAATGTGTTTTATTTATTCATCCATTGTGTGGATTTTTTTTTTTTTGCCCCTGAATATTAAGTAAACCATTATCTCATAAAATTTACCCAGTTGGATCTGTCTTTTTCCTAAAGATAGCTATATTTATACCATATTTATAATTAATGAATTGTAATAATATTACATTTTAACAGATTCAAATTGATTCTGAGGAATATGACAGCATTTATTTTAAGAAAACTGATATATTAAATAAAATCAAAAGGTTACAAACAGTTAATGATAATTATGATTTATTTTTTGAGTGATGTAAATGAAATATTTTTGACTGTTTTTAATTTAGAAGAACTCACAACCGAATAACAGCAAAAATATTACCAAATATGTCATTTAAGCTTACCAATAAAATTGGTTATGTCTTTCAGGTCAGCATGTTGATGATCATACCTCATTTCAAGCAAAGGAGAACCCTGTGCATAATAAAATGGGGTTCTGACCGAGCGTAAATATGTTAGCGAGAATATGTTGACCCTCTATATACCAGCAGGACTTCAAGCTGTTCATAACAGTGGCTCTAGATGCTGAATTGGTGTTTATGTAGGCAGTTTGATTAATAAGTTATGACAATTTGAAATTGCGGTGTTCTGTTTAAAGTATACGAGCAGTAGAAGCAATCATCTTGCATCTCACTGCGGAACAGTACATCAGGGGTCAGCCATTGACTTTATGAAATGTAATAGGTAGGTGGGTTTGGTTACAGGGTCAGTTTACCTAGTGCTGTGGGTTGTCAGTGCTGTTGCTATGATGAGATGAGCCTGGCTTCTAGCAGTTTTTTCCCCGATTTTTTGGTTTTAAATTGTGATCTTGCTAGTTTAAAACATGATTTATACACCAAATAAACAAAAAAAACCTTTTTGTTGTGCTTTAATGCAGTACACTGTAAAATATCTATTAATTATCAGGTTCCATATTTCAGTATTCATGGATTTTATCGTTTATTTATGGTTAGGGATTGCATTATGGGAGCTTGATCTCTGCTCTGTTGACATTTAACGTTGAAAATTCAACTGTGCAGTTTACCAAATTGGCTTTTATTAAAACTTTAGTAGTTTAAATCCATATATTTTACAGTATAAGAAATATTGTATAGAGTCTGTAAAATAACACACATTTTTGTATAGTAGTTGACAACCAATCCAGACAATGCATCACTTCAAATTAGGGCTGCACAATAAATCGTTTCAGCATCAAAATCGCAATGTGCACATCCGCAATAGTCACATCGCAGGATCTGCAATGTTGAGTTATGATTATAGTTGACCCGGAGAAACATGAGAATTGTGTAGTTATTGGTTAATTGTCATCGCTCAAAGTGTTCAGGCACAAGAGATTTTACCATTTGTAACTTTAATATAGGATGTTTTTATTGAATTATTTATACAAAGACATTTATTTTACATTTATTCAAATTCTGAACCTGAATACTAGTTAACTGCCCCGAAAAAGCACTGTTTATTTGCTTTTATTTAGTTTTTTGACATTTTCATGAATGATTCACTTCTCTATATCAGTCCACTCAATCTAAATAAATAAATTCTTACTAAATAGCAGTTTTCAAGTCATTTGGTGAAATTGTTTATATATATTGCAATATTTATCACAGAAAAACAAATGATCGCAATGCCAGATTTTTCCAATATCGTGCAGCCCTACTTCAAATGATTAAAAATGTCAATAAAATAAACATTTTCAAACTTTTCAGCATCAAAGTTGTTGGAAAAAAGATCAAAGTCACATAATGCAATTCAAAGGATGATGATAAAAATCATAATAATAATCATTTAAATGCTACTTTTGTAATAAAATGCTATTTTAAAGGTGCAGTATGTAAGTTTGACACCCAGTGGTTGTATTGCACTCCTGGATCAAAACAAACCCAAGCGCAAGTTGCCAGATAGAGGACAGGAGCGAGTAATTGAAACCGTGTTTTAAATAAAAGTAAAGGCACCCGATAGAAGGAATATTTCCATATAAAAATGAGTTTTTGTCCTAACCAACACCTCAAATTGATATATTTGAAGCGGCTTCTATTTCATACAGGTGAACAACAGTGATCACCTCAGGTAAACCTCATGTGCTTTATTCAGTGCTAAATGCTAACAATGAGAGCTTGAATGCAATTTTACATGACATTTATTGCCATATACTGAAAGCAGCAGCAGATAGTTCACCTCAGATCTTGAAAATAAAATAAACCATTTGAAATTGAACTTTAGAACTAAACACATATGAGTGATTCAGCATCTACATTTAATAATGTTAAAGAGGGTTAATATGTATTACATAGGTTATAAACCTTACCATTTTTTAAGTGAGTGCATATTCTGTGCTTCTGTATTTAAATTTCTGTTGTGTTTCGTCTGGTGCAAGCAGCCAAATTGCTTATCACTGCGTATCTCGTGTACGAAGCGTGTTGTTAGGACACGCGGTTACAATGTTACCTGCTCACCTAATGTTTACGTTTCTAATATTTATATCATTTATTAATTAGTAAGCTCATGTGGAACTGAATCTGTCTCATTTCGGAGTCTGCTATTGTCTACCAGAGGTCGCATTTCGGTCACGGACACTTGCTTTCAGAGCCTTTCTGAATGAATGAAATACTCGGTTTCCACCAGGGTCAGGGCCGGCGCGTCCATAGAGGCGACCTAGGTGGCCGCCTAGAGCGGCAGAATAAAGAGGGCGGCAAACGCGCCCTGCCGCCCAACCCAACATACTTACTTTCATCCACAACATCAACAGAACACTTGCATAATAGGGGTCTGGCATATTAGTGAGGGCGGCAAATGCTCCCCGCCGCCCAACCCAACGTACTGACTCATCCGCAACATCAACCCCCTGTCCTCACTTTATGAACTGGTCAGGTTCGTTTTCACTTTCAGGTTGAGGGCGGCGTGCTAGTCCATTGCCTAGAGCGGCAGTTCGGCTTGCTCCGGCCCTGACCAGGGCAACCCGGGTTGCTGAAATATAATTGGTTAAAACTGGCATTGGGTAGGTTAAAATTACCTAAACAAAGACAGCGTTCTGGCATGGCAAAAAAAAAACATGTTTCAAAGCAGAATATCTGAATTCAGGATTGTTTTTCAGATAAACAAGAATGTTCACTTGGTATGTTTCTTAAATATCTGCAAACATATTATGGTTTTATGCTTTAGAAGAGTCAAAAACTTACATACAGCACCTTTAAGAATAAAATATTAGACATATTTTGGATTTGGGAAAATAAAAACAAAACAAAAAAACAGCACTAAAACCTCACTACATTATCACATTAAAATGAACATGGAAGGTTATAAAATTAAAAAGTAATTCAAAATATTATCATGTCTCCATTCTGAATAGCAACTTTGCCAAGTGTTAATCAAAGTACTATGTAAATATTAGCAATTCTTAACAGAGAGATGTTGAAAAACCCATGCGGTTGCACTTCTGTTTCTGCATAATAGATTAGATCAGTTTGTGTTGAATAGCTGATCTACTTATCTATATTGACACATTTTATAAGTGATGGTTTCACAGATTTTTTTTTTTTCTGAAATGCTTATTGACTGACACGAGTGCTCTTGAGTGTGTTGATCATATAGTTTTAAACTCCATATGCTTCTGCTGTTGTGGATATGTTGACCCTCGGCTCAGGAAGAGCTGATCTCTGTGTTTAGGTCTTCAAAGTCCCTCACAATCTCTCAGGAAATTGATGTCTGCAGAGGGAACGAGATCGTCTGATCCTCTGAAAATCCTCACGAGCGCACACACATTTACCTGAAAAAATATTAGCCCTGCTCAACAAACCCATGACCTCTGAAATAGTCTGCATATGACCATTCATTTTCCCCCTGGGACAGGTGCATGATGGGAATAAAATTCTGATGTGACCTCCACAGCAGAGCGAAAGAGCTCACTCTTATTTTGATTTAATTATTGAGGACAAGAGAGTCTTTCTGTTTTAATCCAACCTTTTTTTTTCTTGACACATGGCCTTGATGACCCATGAGATCGTACATCTCTCACTCTAAAAATGAAATCCATAAAATTCACGGTAAAACAACGGCAGCTGTGGTTGCCAGTATTTCACCGTTAAAAATACGGTACAAACCGTAAAAGTAATTTCTCATTTTTACAGTAAACTACCGTATTTCATTTATTTATAGAGGTAATATGTCTGTATTTTGAATAACCAACATCTACACATTAGTGATGTGCAGATTGATACTAAAATATCGATATCTTCGATACCAGTTTGTATGTTCTAGAATCAATTATCTTATCAAAATATTGATATTTCAGTAATTTGGAGCGAATATGTAGTTTATTGGAAATAGAAATACAGCGGAAAGTAACCACAATTACCTTAGTTTATATGAATAATGCCAACTTAGTCGGAACTACTTGTTCTTCCGCCTGCCAAGTCATGTGCATAATATGGCACTTTACAAATTCAGAGCACGCTAGCTAGCCACTTAGTCCGCTGGCCCATGTTGTTCAGTCATGCTGTTATTGGATATGGGTGATCGCAAGGGAAGTTATATGTGGAGCTACGTCCCTTCCATAAACTCAAATGATGCGGTTTGTGACACGTGTAAAAAAACAGTGAGGTACTGTGGTAATACCACAAACCTAATCAAACTATTACATATAAATCATAAGACAGAATATGACGACGTCATGACTAGGCAGTCAGAAGAGGAGGAAAGGAGAGGCACAGGTGCTGCTAGGGCGAGACAGACATAGTTTTCAGAGTCCTTAGGTGCAACAGGCAGGCACTATCCAGGTACAGAGGGAGCAAATTTTACGATGTGGCTGTGATAAAACAACGGCAGTTCCCTGAATTCCTAAAACAAATTAGTTTTAGAACTTTGGTTATGACATAAGTAATGAAATAATTAAATGACCAAAATAGTTCAGCTTGGAGGAAAATGTGTACACTACTTGTTACTTTAATTTCCCAAACAGTAATTTTTGAGCAAAGTATCGGTATCGGATCGGTATCACCGATACTCTCCTTCATTTTACTCGGATCGGATAGGAAACCAGTGGTATCGCACATCACTACTACACATCTTTTGTTACACAGATAGACACGTTAACACAGCCACATGCAGGTGGTGATATGAAAGTTCATACATAATGAACCAATACTCATAACAAACAAATTTTCCCATAAGCAGAAAAGTGTATCAGTGTGAAGAAGATGCTCAGTGTCATTTACACAGCTACTAAACACCAGTATAGTAACACGTATAAAATTAAAGTCATGAAATAAACTTTGTTTATCAACATTAGATGTAACATAAATCTCTAGTGTACATAACTGATGGGGAAACAACTAAAAAGATCCATAGTAATGTAAACAAGCATAAAAATTGACATGCCATGCAGGGTTATTCGCCGAATATATTAAGGAAACATACTGTTAAGCAGGTTACGGATTTTTACTGTCACATTTTTACAGTTTTTTACTGTTGAAATAATGGCAATTTTTTTTCCTTTCAGACATAATCTCTTCAAAGTGTTTCATATTCAACTCAAATCAAATGTTGCGCCTCGCAAACTGTTTGCTCCAGTCTCAAAAAATTTAATGGGCTCCGCCAGCGTAAAGCAAACCTCCACAAATACATTGATGACGTCACATTCGCCGAGAGGGGTCTGGCTGCAAACTAGGTGCAGTGCAATCTGAGCTGCATACAATGCTTTTTAATGCACTCACCTAACCCCACCCCTAGCCCTACCCATCACAGTGATGTCACTAGCTCCATTGAGTGCATTGTGTCTGAGATCACATCTCTGAGCGATGCAATCTCAGCTTGCATCATAAAGGCTGCATCCAGATACTATTGCATTCGCCGCGTGCACTCATGCAAACTAGCTTCGAGTATAAACCAGGCTTAATAGATTCAATTTTTGCCATTTTATTTGTTGATGTTTTAATGGTTGTTTTACTAAAAGCGTAATTAGTATTGGTTTTATTATTATTTTTTATTTGATCATTCATTTTCTTTTCGGCTTAGTCCCTTTATTAATCTGGAGTCGCCACAGCGGAATGAACCGCCAACTTATCCAGCATATGTTTTATGCAGCGGATGCCCTTCCAGCTGCAACCCATTACTGGGAAACATCCATACACGCTCATACACTACGGATTCAGCCTACTCAATTCACCTGTACCGCATGTCTTTGGACTATAGGGGAAATAAAAGCACCCGGAGGAAACCCACGCAAACATGGGGAGAACATGCAAACTCCACACAGAAACGCCAACTGACCTAGCCAAGGCCGGAACCAGCGACCTTCTTGCTGTGAGGTGAACGTGCTACCCATTACGCCACCATGCAGCTTCTTGATTATTCATTTTAGAAAAAAATTAATGTAGACTTTTGGTACCTATAAAATTAATTGATTTCTGTTCCAGTGGAAATGATCGAAAGAGAAACTAGAGCTATGATAGAAACACAGCATGCACCGTCATATGAACACAACATTGTGATCGACATTTTAAAACTAGGAGTTTTAATTTTTATATTTCGTTTGTTTTCCTTCATTCGTGTTCTTTCAGCTAATATTAGATAATAGCATTGTTTTTCAGTACATGTCTAAGCCTCGTGTGCTAGAGGATTTAGTCTAGTACTGTATATTTCTTTAAAAAAAAAACACTTGAAGATGTTTAAATAATGATGCTGGCCATTTCTACTGCACTATTAATGTTAAAGCTGTCCACTCTAGTAATAATTGATGCTCCCCGTCCATATGCTTTCAGATCCATACGCTGTACCTCAGACCTCAACAGTATTTGTTAAGATGCTCGAACAGCACACAGAACCATCTCTGTTTTGGAGAATTAATAGGAAGTAATTGAAGGCAGTAATGGCTTTGGAAGGGCTGGTTTGAGTGCTTTTTGCTTTGGAAACATAATTGGCCTACTTTCTTCTGCAGTGACGTCAAAATCAAAAAACGGCAGCAAATCATAAAACTGGAATAATCTAGTTCATGTCAGAGCTGTGGGTCTGCGCGTTGCTTCTTTCTAATCAAAAGTAATCCTTTTTTTCATAGTTTAATGGACTGTAGGTCGTTTAGTAAAGTGTGACATTGGAAAAAAATATTTTGTGGATTCAAAAAAACAACTTTTTTTCTATTTTTAAGAACAGTAGGCTATCTTCTGCTGTGTCTTTTGTGTTTTATTCTTTGGGTTTTTTCAGGCTTTTCTATGACAGCTGACTTCTAAAAAGTGACTTCTCTGGCTTTTGTTTCAGCAAAATTATTAGACTTCCGGTGAAGATTCTTTTGCAAATATTTTTCACAGCATTTATTTCCTATTCGATTTTTCCTCTTAAATCTTTTTATTTAATGTTATTTTTTGGTATGATTTTTAAACCTTAATTATATTTTTAAATGATATTACTGCCCCCTTAAGAACACATTTTTGTTTTTACATTGGCTACTGAACAAACCACTGTCCAATGACTTGCCTATAATTAAACTAAATCGCCCAATTTAACCTAGTTACGCCTTTAAATTGCACTTTAAACGGCATACTAGTATTTTGCAAAATAACCAGTAAACTATTATTGTCACTAGGCATGGGACGATAACCGTTTTCAAGGTATACCGCGGTTTAGAAAAGTCAAGGTTTTAAAACCGCCAGAATTTTCTGTAATACCATTCCTAAGGTATGTGTAAAAAAATTTTTTTTATTTGATGCTTTTGTTTGTTTTTAACAGTATCTCCAGCAGAAAAGATATCTAAAGATGCTGTTTTAAATTGTAAACAAATCTTTGTTATTAAAACTAATGAATACAGCAGAAGTCAATGATTCATTTGAATTATTTAGCCTGACGTGTTTACTGCTCCAAAATACTTTAAATGTTTCTCAAAAATAAAATATGTTGGGTTCAATAAGGAAAAAGTTTTAGTTTTTTATCCAAGGTTATCATACCATCAGAATCTTACACCGGCCCATGCCTAATTGTCGCGATCACCAGCGATCTGGACTATAGATTGCTGGAAAACAGGCACTATCGCTAATGAACTACAAATCCGCCATGTCATGGACTACAACTCCATACATGCACTCCGCTCACACACAAATGTTCCTGATCCTGACTGATTGCACACACACACACCACCAGAGGATTGCCAAGGACTGATTACACACACCATTTAAGCAGCACAGAGACACACAATGGTGCTGAGTTTTGTTATCTGTATGGTGACGTTACAACGCATTTTCTTTTGCCTTGTTTTGACACTCACCTAGTTTATTTTGTTTATCCCTGTCTGCCGCCTGCCCTCTGACCATTTGCCTGTTATTTTGATTAAGACTCTGGATTGCCCTTATACCTCTGTTTGCTCCTGTTGACCATTGCTTACCTGACCATCCTGTTAGTAAAACCCTGCTCACCTCCATTGTCAGTAGCTATGTTTTCATCCATGTATTTTATGCGCTTTTTGGATATGCACATAAAAAAAACAATTGATGGAAACGTCATGATGTGCATAAATTTAGAAAATGCTCATAAAAAACACATGCGTATAACTGAGTAGGATTAACTTTTTATTCGATAAGAAAAGATGCGCATAAACTACGAAGAAAACACTTTTACCGCACAAATTCCAGTATACGCATTAAAAAAAGGTCATGTGATTTTGTTATGAGATCATGCGATGATAAACGTGTGTGAATGGACAAACCAGCAGGCTGAGCACATCAGAAACCATCTGAAATGTTGTTTTTGTTATTCTTAAATGCCTTACCGTCTCATTATTAGTATTTGAGTGTCTGTGCTCCACGTCTGACACCTTCAAAAGCCACCGCTCATTCACTGCGTGTCAGGATTGCCTTCTGAGGCGCAAGTCATTTATTAGATGAAGAAATGACTGACGCAGCTTCTCCTACTGCAGCAAATTCTGTTTTTACTGTTGATATTTGGCGCCAGTTAATCAGGAAGTGACGGTTTTGTTCGTTTTGACTCGTTGGTTGGAAACGCTGCTTTATTCGCATGTCTTTTATGCGATAATTTAGTTTTGCGCATAAAGTTCATTTGCATTTTTGGATGGAAACATAGCTAGTGTCACATCCCTGGTTACATTTATGCACTGTCATCATGTGCAAGACAAAATAATTTAGTTATTAGTAATTAGTTAATAAAAATATTGTTATTTTTTTCATATCATATAAACAATGTGTTGAAAAAGAATTCTCGCCTTAAACATCACTAGGGAAATATTTGTAAAAGAATAAAAATTTCACCGGAGGGCTGAGCATATTGTCTTCAACTGTATATATGTTTTATATTGATAATATTGATTTACTTTTTTATGAATGGATTATGCTTACAACTTGAAACTTGCTTTCCTGATAAATATTTGCCTTTATGAGATCAATTTGTTATTATATGTCTACTTCATGTTGTTTTCTTTCACGTTCTTTTATACATTCTCATTTGTAAGCTGCTTTGGACAAAGCATCTGCTAAATGACTAAGTGTCAGTGTATATATATATATATATATATATATA
>CAIGQZ010033055.1:1438864-1452077 GCA_903798205.1 Danio tinwini
GGATGCCCTTCCAGCCGCAACCCATCTCTAGGAAACATTCATACACACTCATTCACTACGGACAATTTAGCCTACCTAATTCACCTGTACTGCATGTCTTTGGATTGTGGGGGAAACCGGAGCACCCGGAGGAAACCCACACCAACGCAGAGAGAACATGCAACCTCCACACAGAAACGCCAACTGACCCAGCCGAGGCTTGAACCAGCTACCTTCTTGCTGTCTGGCAACAGCACTACCTACTGCGTCGTACTTGGTTTCATTTTATTTTATCATAACTGTCATGCCTGATTTTCCAGCTTCACAATCGGAGTAAATGGAGAGCATAAATTGTTTTAGATACCACCTAAAAACTTTTTTTATTTTATTTTTTCTGTTTCAATGTTGTTTTCAGTGCATAATGCTTAATATTTAATTCTAATCTAATGTACTCCAGAGTTTCAATTCATCGCATTTGTCGCATTTCTACAGTATAATGCTCAGCATTCATGTCTTCTGAAGTACGTTTCTGGCTGTGCACAGGCTGACTTCCTGAAAAGTGAAAACACTGGCTCTGTGGTGCTGTCAAAACATTGTTCTGTTTGCTCGAATGACTGACATGTCAAGTTGTGCCGGTGCATGAGATCAGGCAGAACTACCTTTAAACTTCTGAAAAACCTAGAGAAGAATGAGAACAAATATCTTTATATTATTAGTTATCAGCTTGTGAATAGCTAAAAAACCACTTGATCAATGTAATGTCAGAATCAGAATCAGTTTTATTGCCAAGTGTGCTTCACACACACAAGGAATTTGTTTTGGCAACAGAAGCTTCCAGTGTACATAAAGTGACGAGTGACAACACAAAATTAAATATGAGAAAAGAAAAGGCAATAAACATTAAACACAGATGCCTATTTATAGAGCACATTTATTGAGTATGGCCATACACCCAAAGTGCTTCGCAATCATGAGGGGGTTCTCTCCACACCACCACCCTTGGATGATGCGACGGCAGCCACAGGACAACTGCACCAGTGCGCTCACCACACACTAGCTATAGGTGGAGTAGAGAGACAGTGATACAGCAACTTCAGTGAATGGGGATGATTGGAAGGCCAGTTTCTTCGCTGGTGTTTAGTTTTTTTTTAACACTTCCTTAATGTACAAGTGGCTCAAATTTGCTCATTTTGAGGCGGGAACCAGTGGATGTGCAACAACTTTAATCATAAGGTAAACACAAAACAACAGTCTCCATCCAGAGCTCCTTCACGGGACTTGACACTTGTAAACACTCGCTGCATCTGGCGTGCGGCTCTCACCTCCGCCCACACTCGTCAGCGCTACCAAGCCGACCAATTACAGAGCTTATGATATGCGTACGCGTTACATTTTTTAAAAGGTGCACATCAACGTCGCCGACGGCCACGGCGAGGGGCTATGCGTCCACGCGTAGGCTGCACCGTAGCATACGCATGCGCTTGACGCAGAAGTATAAACCAGGCTTTAGTGTGGTCACAAACCCCTCGCCTGACTCTGATGCGCACCTCTCAAAAAATGTAACTGCACACCGCAACGATGTGTAGCACAAGCTCTGTGATTGGTCAGCTTGGTAGCTGTGATGAGGGTGGGCAGTGCTGAGAGCTCTAGATGGAAACTTTTGTTTTGTGTTTACCTTATGATTAATGTTGTTGCACGTTCGCCGGTTCCCGCCTCTGAATGAGCGAGTTTTAGCTACTTGTAGCATTCAGACAGAACAAAACACTGACGAAGAAACTCGACAGAGGAACATGAAAACCTACTGCCAGCTAGCGTTTCGGAAGTGTTATTGCAGAGCAACACAAACCAGCCTTTATGTGTTAAAGAAAATGCCTTGCTTCCATTCAGATATTTTTGCTATTTGTTTTGCAGAAATTTGTAAAAAATAAAATAAAATAATAATAATATTAATATCAATACAGTCTGTGGTTCGGTTTGGTTACGATTATCATGCCTTCGATTCAGTTAAATTCGATATCTCGGTCCATCACAGTGCATAGACGATGCTTTCCATACACAATTTTATAATTTCTTCACAGCACAGCAATTCTCATATTAAAATGTATAAAAATATTTAGATTAATTTACTATTTATAATACAATTTTGTCCTTTAATACAGTCAGATATATAAACTGTACCTTTACCCAAGTACATGCACAGAACAACATGAGCACTTGTAGCAAATAAACAAATATAAATATACCGCTTGCTTTCTGAGCCTTGTCTAGAGAGTTCTTTCTTACACCCTTATGATTGGTCTCGCGCTAAACAGAAAGGGCTGTGATTGGCTCTAACGCTCTGGCGGCGTTCACCGATGAGTGACACTGATAAACGGCAGTGGCGATCACAGACACGGAGGAGAAAACTTGCTATGCAGACACTCTCGTGTCTGTATCCAGAAGTATCGCTGTAACAGCCGAGAGGAAAGAAAACGTTACCTCACGCCAGCAGGTCAAAGGTCCACAGCGAGAGAGAGAGAAATTGAGTTTAATTTCAGTTTCTCCATAACAGTGAAATAGGGGCTTCTGCTGTAAGTGTCAGTGAAATACTGTCCAGCAAACACACGCGAAGTGAATTATGCACAGTTTCGGTGTTTTTAAGTAGTCAGATCATTTTAAATACTCGCCCTCGCCT
This sequence comes from Danio tinwini, assembly GCA_903798205.1. Classification (NCBI taxonomy): domain Eukaryota; kingdom Metazoa; phylum Chordata; class Actinopteri; order Cypriniformes; family Danionidae; genus Danio; species Danio tinwini. Next base: position 1,441,518 of record CAIGQZ010033055.1, read on the forward strand.
CCCTCACCATAGTAAGCTACTGCGACATAGTGCATATGAGATAAATGACGTCAGTCAGGTGCACCAAAGAAGCAATTAATTTTGACACCCCCACTCTGCGGATTTATGGAGAATGGTTTTGGGAATATAGGTTTATTTAAGGTTTACAATGCAAATCTAGTCAGATCCACTTGTAAATATAAACAATTTCTTTATATTGTATATCCACTGAAAGACTGTATTGTAAATAAATATAAAAATATATATTTGGTATAAACATTTGCATATTAGTCAATAATGAAATTAATATACTGTGCATAGCTGTGCACCGATGGATTTGCTCTTCAGTGTTTGAGCTTCCAGCAGTAAAATTTAAACCACACTGAACTGAACTTCAGCTCTGAAATCTGTACTTTACTAGAACCAGGTTAAGCTGCTTCGACATAATCTACACTGTAAAATGCGCTATATAAATAAACATTAATTGAATTGAATATACAGATATTAATGACTGCAGCGTATGTAGCTAGTTCTGGGGCAGTTCTTTGATTGTCCATTGTCCCTGTCCAATAAAGAATAAAAATAAAAATAAATATAAAAACTGAGAGAAATATTTATTTACACATTGACATTTAATAAGTAAATACGCTCAATGATGGGCTAAAAAAAGTAGCAGATTCTTTGTGGGCCTAGCTTTAACCCACCTAAAAAGATCTAGATCTTGATTATGCATAAATTACTTGTACATTATAGCACTTAATTATGGATAAATGCTTGTTGTTTTGAAATGAGACATTCGTCAAACACATGCATTCATAAAATTTGGTCTGGCTAGCTCAGGTCATAAACAATTTAGCATGGACTCAAAAGCCTTTCTTTCCTTCCACATGGGTGTTTTATTTAACCATATGCCTTTAGCTCTTCTTACGTTGTAGTTGTTTTGCCCAGCGATGTGGCAGTGCCGTGTGTGTGCTTATCTTGGCAGTCATAGCCACATGTTTAAGCTTTGGTTTGTTTGACTTTCTTCTCCATTCTCTCCAATTCCTTCCTGCATTCTCTCCGTGTCCACGGCTGAGTCAGCCTTTCATTCCGTCAGTCTGTTCTAGGACGTCTGTCTGAGTGCTTCCTGCCCACAGAGAGACAGGCGGGAACATGCACATTGACAGAGAGTGTGTTTCTGTGTGTATGGATGCTGTTTCAGATATGTGTCTGCAGTCGTTCTGTGTGTGTGATGTGCCCGCCGGGGCCGACAGCAGTGGTGTGTAAATAAGAGTTCTAAATTTAACTTCAGCTCACAAGTTGAGTTGCCCTCTGCTACAGCTGGGACACACACACACACAGACACACACTGGCAAACCAGCCTGAGAAGCAAGCTCATAGTTTCACCTCAGATAGCCTCTCTACATTTTCTGTAAGCACAGAAATGTATGCATTGTGTCCTGTTATGTGCCGTTTTTGGACTGATATTGCCTGTATATTGCAAGGAAGATTTTATGAACATATTGCCCATTGGTACAGTAGTAGGATAAGTATATATTATGTTGTAATATGTTGCAATACTTGTAAACTGTACTAATTTACACTTAAAATGAGCACATTTGTTAAGCGCAGCCTTAAAAATTAGACAATTTATTATTTTTTATAAATAATAATAATTAATAATATTTATTATTATTATTATTATTATTATTATTATTATTATTGCTATTATTATTTATAATATTAATAATATTAATAATGAATAGGTTAAATCATGTATTAAGATACAACTAATGATAAAAATGATTAACACCATGTATACGTTATTAAAGAAAAACATAATAATAATAATAATAATAATAATAATAATACTTTTTAATAATAATAAAAAATAATAATAATATATTAAATTATATATTAGGATACAACTAATACTAATAAAAATGATTAACACCATGTATACATTATTAAGGAAAACAATAAAAACAATAAGAATAAGAATAAGAATAATAATATAACTTTTAATAATAATAAAGATAATAAATAGATTAAATCATGTATTAAGATACAACTAACAATAATAAAAAATGATTAACACCATGTATACTTTATTAAAGAAAAACATAATAACAACAACAACAACAAAAATAATAATAATAATAATAATAATAATAATAATAATAATAATAATAATAATAATAATAATAATAATTAGATACAATAAAAATGGCAGCTATTATTTGTATTATTATTTGGATATAAAAAAATTAAACACGAATCGATAGCCTTATTGATGTCATTATTAAAAAGATTTATGAGTAAATTAACAATTTACATTTATTAATTTTTAATATATTTAAATTTAAATAATAAGAAGAAATAATTATAAAAATAATAAAATTAACTTTATATGCTTTCTTAAGACAAACACGTTATTACTACTATCATTTCTAGTAAATAATTTTGTGTATAATAATAATAATCATCGTCATAAGAATAATGCAAATTATTAATATACTTTATATTAGCAATATAAAGACAAACATATATATATAGATTAAATAAGACCACAATAATAATAATAATTATTATTATTATTATTGTTATTATTATTATTATTATTATTATTATTATTATTATTATTATTACTACTATTATTGCTGTTGTTGTTGTTGTTATTATATTAATAGTTAGATGAAAGAAAAATGGCAGGTGTTTTTTAGTAGTTATTAATATTTAAAAAATCGAATCATAAAGATTATATAATTATTGATTAATAAATTAATTCAATAATTTAACTTAGGCTTTATCTCCTAATTTATCAGGGGTCGCCACAGCAAAATGAACCATCAATTTATCCAGCATATGTTTTATGCAGAGGATGTCCTTCCAGCCCCAACCCAGTTCTGGGAAACACCCATACACTCTCACATTCTCAGTCATACACTTCGGCCAGTTTAGCTTATCAATTCACCTATAGCGCATGTCTTTAGACTGTGGGTGAAACCGGAGCACCCGGAGGAAACCCACGCGAACATGGGGAGAACATGCAAACTCCACACAGAAACACCAACTGACCCAGCTCGAGCTCAAACGAGCGACCTTCTTGTCATGAGGCAACAGTTGTTGTTTTTTTTTTAAAAAGAAATTGCAGTGGTTGTTGCAGGAACAGAATCAAAAGCGTCAAGAATCCAAGCCAGTTGTGTCTGTTCACCTTCCCGTCAGTGGTTTGAACAGTGTTTAACAGTGTTTATCTGTTGTTGTGATGTGTGATGGCTGGATAATTATCATCAGCACAAGTGCGTAACACGTGTTTCTTCAGAGAGAGCTCAGATCATCTGTGTGTCTCTGACAGAAGCGCAGTTCCCAGAGGACCTCCTCCAGGACGACTCTTTCTTTGATCTCTGTTGTGCTGCTCCCAATTTCACAGCACTTCTCTGTGACGGCATGGCGATCAGGCTTACACACGCATCCTACATAAATAACAATCTGTACTTTAGTCAACATTTGAAGTTCCTATAAAATTGTATACAGAAATTAACATGTACCTGATATTTGAGAAAAAAAAGTGTATTAAAGGCAATGTCTCGACAAATGTTGCCTAAAAATTGTTTGATTCTAAAATATTTGAAACCATACACAGAAAAGTCACTTTAAGGCAAGTCATTTCACTCGCCGACCATCTTTGAAATGCCTCTTGGGCATTTTGTTTGAATAGGGAAACATCAAATTCTTCGGTAACACTTTTCAATAAGGTTCATTAGTTAATGCATTTACTAACATGAACTAATCATAAACAACACTGGTACAGCATTTATTAATCATAATTGAACATTTACTAATGCATGATTAACATCCAAGTTTATGCTTGTTACCATTAGTTAATGCACCGTGAGTTAACATCAACTAACAATAAACAACTGTATTTTCATTAACTAACGTTAAGTAATATAAACAAATACTGTAGTAAATGTGTTGTTCATTGTTTGTTTATGTTAGTAAATACATTAATTTAACTAATGAACCTTATTTTGACCAATTCTTCAAAAGCTTATGATTAAATTTCATATTCGGGATCACCAATAAAATAAACAACAGCTGTCTTTTTAGTTTCATTTCTAAACCTTGGAATCACACAAAATCCGCAGAAACACACATCTGGTACGAGGCCTTCCCTTGGAGAATCGTCAGGCTAAAGCCCACACGGAATCTGTGCGCGCAGAATTCCGCAGATTTTCCGCAGAATTCCGCAGATTTTTAGCCCATCATTAATTCTGTTTATTTACTTGAATAAATGTGTGCAAATCTAAATTTATTCAGTTTTTAAATGAATTACAGTCATGTTATTGAATAATATAAAAAATGTTTATCGGATTTATGTACAATTCGATTTGTACAGTAATATTTTCTGTGTTTTAGTAGATATCTTATATGAGAGACTTGCTTTTTTTACCAAATAAAGTGAATCTAATTGGATTTGTATTTTAAACATTAAATAAAAGTTAAAAAGGTATTATTTTTTATTTCACATATTAAGGTTTTAGCTATGATACTCCCAAAATAATTCAGCAGAAATCCGCAGATTTTTACCAAAATTCTCAGCAGAAATAGCAAAAAACGTCCGCAGATCCCGTCTGGCCTTGTCAGTGATTGACTTCTGTACCGTTAAACTTTTCAGATTTTCGAAACAATACGAGTGACATGTATTCTAAAGTCTTTATTGTTTTTCAGTATCAATAGACTCTGGCTGTGTGTAAAATCACCTACTTCCATAGATATATACATTAGATATCGCATACAGACCTTGAGCATGCATCAATAGCGCAGCCACATTTGTACAGTGCTCCCAGGACAAATGCCATTCAACCGCACTAGTCAAGACAGTGTGCCAATGTGAAGAAGCTGGACTTTAGCGCTGTGTACGGGTGTAATAACAAGCAAACAAAGAAAACATAGCACAAAGGCAGAACATTTCATCGTTTTTTTTTTTTTGTATGTTATGAACTTTTGTACTAAACAAGTAACGTTATTGATGATAATACAGTCACTTACTGCATTCACCATAAGGCAAAGTAACACCAACTCACATTAAATACCAGGCTTATGCTAGTTTTGTTGAATAAAATAAGCAAACAATTAAAAAAATATATATAACAAGACGCTGCGGTGCCAGAAATGTGTATTATTGTCGGCTAATTACTTGTGAATGAGTCGTTCATCGCGGGGATTCATTCACAAACGAATCGCTCCCTCCATTACAATGAGAAGTGAAGACAGGCGAGGAGGTGTGTTTCAGGATATGGATTAGATCAAATTTAAGAGGGAGGGAGATCATACATTTCAATGCACACAAACACATGCTTTTTGTCGACAATGCCCGTGCGGTCACTTATCCATCAATGTAGGAAAGTGATGTAAAATTATAATTTTTGAAATTTAAAAAAATATTTGCATACTGACCAGCGGGAAAACTCCCGATCACAGATATATGTATATATGTGTATATCTCTGGCTCTGGATAGCCACAGTCCCCCATTGCACCTTGGTCCAGCATTCATTTCAAAGGAGCGCTACCCTGTACTAAAATGGCAGCTCTATTGACGCATTCCTTCCAATAGGTAACAACAGGGTAGACGACATCTAATGATATATATGGCCTGCTTCTCAGTAGGTACTGCATTTGAATTTGAATTTACTACTCAACCATTAGAAAAGTACGTTCTATACAGTGTGAATGTGAGCAGTATGAATGGAGCTCGGACGTACTACATCCCCCATTTTGTCATGATCACGCAACCTACCCACATCAGTTGCGACGCTTCACTCCCATTTGTGAATTCTCTTGTGGTGCATCATAGAATAGCGTAGTGTGCATCGGATTATCGCCGGAAGTAGTAGGTCATTCGGGTACTTCTCGCAATCGGGTACTTCTGTTTTTAAATTCTTTAAATTTGGACATACTACTTGGCTCGCATACTGTTTTTAGTGTACTATAGTATGAGTATGCGATTTCAGGAACAACTGTTCCCACTCCTAGGGGAGGAGAGGGGAGCAAACATCTGTTATCAGTGGGCTATATGCACAGCTAGTCAATAGCCAATGACATACCTGTCAACCCTCTTGTTTTTTCCAGGATTCTCTCGTATTTTACAGTTCTATCCCGCTATCATTCCGTAAAGGTATTTTCCCGTATTTCTCCCGTATTTTCAGTCTTTCTCTGAAGGGTGTCAATAAACATTAAAGAGCCAATCCTCTCTATACGAAACTCTTACCGCCGAACCACCAGGGGCCGCCCCTTTCTCTTAAATGTGAGTCTGTTCTGTGCTTTCGTTTTATTTAGGCATGAAAACACTTCAAAATAAATATAAAAACGGTGGGATTCTCTTCATTTTCTGTACAGGTGTCGTCGCCCCTCCTCTGCAATCCTCAGACCAGTCATATAGTGCGTGACTGTCAGCTATAATAGACACTGTTTGCCAAACGGATTCTGTACACGTGATTTGGGCGCGTATTTGAACAGACATTTACACATAATTAATAATAATAACATCTAAAGATGTCGATCTTGGTGGTGTTTTTTTTTTTAAACACAATTATGCTAATTTTGTCCTAAATGAGCATAATCACAGAAACTCATATCATCATTTTAAAGACATGGCGCTAAAAAATATCATTTAATGCAGTGCTTCAAACAAGCCAATCTACGTAGTAAAAAGCTGTCTTCTTGTAGACAGGGCCTCAGACACGCACTCATTCACACCAGTAGAAGCATTTAGCTATTTCTGTAGTTACTGTAGAAGCTATACTCTCATTATAGCGTAAAAGTCTTGAATTTGTTGAAGGAGATGTAAGGAGTCAATCTATGGCCAATTGGCCATATATACTTGCAGCATAAAAGAAAGTTTTGCTAACAAAATAAAGTGTTGCGCAAAAAAAAAATTGTGCAGAATAATGCAAATCTTGAAAAAATTGCAAAGGGAAAATTAAGTTTTGAGAAAAAAAAAATTGCAAACAAAAATAAAGAAACACATAAAAATCAACAGGGCAAAAAAAAAATAATATTTGCAATAAAAAAAAAATTATATATTTGATACCTCTAATTATATATTTGAAATCTCTGGAGTCAATTGCAATGCTCAGTTTGATTTGCAAGTGTTACTCTTCGACGATTTAAACAGCCCCCCATAAAAAAGATTCAGGTATTTTACTTAATACAGCATATAAAATAGGTAATACAGCGATTCATGGGTGATTTCCTTTGTGTCATGATGTCTCCAGCTGATGACATCGCTTCATAGAAGGCAGGTTCGGGCATGCGGTACATGCCCCAGTTCCAGTAACTCCGCCCTCTTATCAAATTAGCGCCAGAAAGTGAAACGCACAAAAATGTGAAGTGCAAAAATAAAGCAGCATCGCAAACTCAGGGTTGACTGAAAAACTTATCAAAATGAGCGTTGCGATTGTCTTGAGAGGTTTTGTAAAGGCAATCCTAGAAAAAAATATTTAGCAAATGTATGTATAATTAACAAAAAACTGCAAATATGAATTATTTTTGCTGGCTACGCAGTGGGTAGCATGATCGCCTCACAGCAAGAAGGTTGCTGGTTTGAGCCTCGGCTGGGTCAGTTGGCATTTTGGTGTGGAGTTGCATGTTCTCCGGTTTCCCCCACAAATCCAAAGACATGCGCTGTAGGTCAATTGGGTAAGCTAAAATTGTCTGTAGTGTATGAGTGTGAATGAGTTTGTATGGATGTTTCCCAGGGATGGGTTGCAGCTGGAAGGGCATCCGCTGCGTAAAACAGTGCTGTGGCGACCCCTGATTAATAAAGGGAAAAAAATATTTTAAAAGTTGAAAAAAATATGTAATAAACAAAAATAAAAAAATAAAAATTTTTCCGCTGCTTGTTTTTTATTTGCGTTTCTTTATTTTTGTTTGCAAAATTCCTTTTTATTTCGCAAAACTCAATTTTGTCTTTGCAATTTTTTGAGATTTGCATTATTTTACCATTTTGTTTGCTCAATACTTTATTTTTGTTTGCAAAACTTTCTTTCATGTTGCAAGTATTGTATATATGGCCCTAGATTGACTCCATGGAGATGCTAATAGTCAAATACGAATTAGTGATTTATGCTAAGCTAAGCTAAAAGTGCTTCTGCCAGACCTGGCGATCAGCTCAACGCATTCACAAATTGTTAAACACCACTGCTTAACCTAAGAAGGCTTGTAAAATGGAGTGTTCCTTTTAAATCTGACAATAACTTGTGCAGTACTCGCATGCTATTTGTGCTTCTCTTTCTCTTCTGTAGATGTGCTTGTGCTTCAGTGGATAGGTGGAATAAGTCAAGTAACATCAAAAAAACTCTCTTTAAAAACACAGTCAGTTATGTTTAAGTGATAGTAGAGCAAGATATTTTATAAAAGTTTTTTTATGGAAAATTCTGTTATTAATCACTCACCCTCGTGTCGATCAAATCTTTAAAGACTTTTCTTCAACTTCAGAACACAAATAAAGATATTTGTGCATGAAATCTGAAAGCTCTCTCACCCTTCATAGATGGCAACAGTCCTGGGCTCGTTAAAAGTCCAGAAAGGTACCAGAAAACAATGTCAAACAGACCATAAAAAGTAAAGCAGATTTTAGCTGAAACCATTGCCCTCTGGCACCCATATCATGGAGGTCGGTGGATCACTTTGAGAGTCGAAAGACACATTCAAAACAAGTTATTATTACTACACATAATGCTCCTGTTGATGCACTGAGGTCTTATGTGATTTCATGCATTTAAATACACAATTAAGTGACAAGATGATTGCAGTGCATACTTTGGTGCATACATTTACATTTTGGGGTGAACTATCCCTTTAAGCTGCTGTTGTTTTATTTATTTTATTTTATTTTTTAACATTAATCAACAAGAAACATACAAAATCCAACTTGGTATTATCTGAGAAATGTTAAACTCATCTGTATATTTGTTCTGTTCTGTTCATTTGTAGAATTTTAAATGGACAGGTATCGGTTGTAATGTGCCCTGCTGAAAAAAAAACAGCATATGCTGGTAAGGTATGTTTTGATGCTGGTGTGCTGGTCTTGCTGGTTTCGGTGCTGGTATTGCTGGTTTTGCTGGTCTCAATGCTGGTTTTGATGGTCTCAATGCTGGTCTTGCTGGTTTCAGTGCTGGTCTTAATGCTGGTCTTGCTGGCCTGAGTGCTGGTCCTGACTAGCATTGAGACCAGCATTAAAACCAGTAAGACCAGAATTGAGACCAGCAAAACCAGCATAGAGACCAGCAAAACCAGCATTGAAACCACCAAGACCAGCATACCAGCATCAAAACATACCTTACCAGCATTTGCTGTTTTTTTCAGCAGTGCTCATTTGTTTATTGCTGGTTGTTCACTTGCTGTTCACATTTTAACTTTACAACTTATACAAGTTGTTAGTCTAGTAGTTACTTCTGTAACACAGAGTTGCTGAATTTATTAGAATACAGTACAGAAGTAAAAACCCTTAACATAGAGCTATGCTTAAGGTTTTAACACTGGCAAATTAAGAAATTAATTATAAATTTTAATTAATGCTCTGTCAATATTTATCAATATTTATGTCTGTAGTATCAAAAAATCTGTCGAAAATTAATATTTTTAAGGTAATATATTAAAATGAGAAATTATTGTGGCAACACTAATGTGGACATATAAAGAATATTGTCACATCATTGACCCCATGACCCTGTTTCTTTGACAGCTATTGAGACCCAGAGTACGAGTTCAGAGGAGATTGTCCCGAGCCCACCCTCTCCACCCCCTCCTCCTCGCATCTACAAGCCCTGCTTTGTGTGTCAGGACAAATCTTCAGGGTACCACTATGGCGTCAGTGCCTGTGAGGGCTGCAAGGTGAGACACTAGAATTCACTTCAGACAGCACTATAGTAGTCCAAAAGTGAACTAGAAGTACCAATACTACTAACTTTGCTTAGTGCTCTGCTAAAATGCAGAGATGTTGAATGACAATACCATACCTGTCAACCCTCCCGTTTTTCCCAGAATTCTCCTGTATTTTACAGTTCTATCCCGCTATCATCCCGTACAGGTATTTTCCCGTATTTCTCTCGTATTTTCAGTCTTTCTCTGAAGGGTGGCAATATACATTAAAGAGCAGAGCCTCCCTATACGCAACCCATACTGCCAAACCACCAGGGGCCGCCCTTTGCTCTTAAATGTGAGTCTGTTCTGTGCTTTCGCTTTGTTTAGGCATGAAAACACTTTGAAATAAATATTAAAAAAAAGCAAGATTCCCTTTCCTTTTATTACAGGTGCTGTCTCCCCTTCATATGCAATCCTCAAAACAGTTATATAGCGGTGCGTGACTGTCAGCTGACGCGCTCCATAGTGATAAATAGATGCTGTTTCCCAAACAAATTCTGTGCACGATATTTGAACAGAACGAAAGTCTGGGTTTTGGGTCCGTGTTTAAACAGACATATAATAATAATAATAATATTTAAGGGTGACGCAGTGGCACAGTAGGTAGTGCTGTCGCCTCACAGCAAGAAGGTCGCTGGTTCGAGCCTCGGCTGGGTCAGTTGGCATTTCTGTGT
>CAIGQZ010033055.1:1464368-1476503 GCA_903798205.1 Danio tinwini
TAATAATAATAATAATAATAATAATAATAATAATAATAATAATAATAATAATATTAATAATGTAATAATATTAATAAAAGCAACAAGGAGTAATAATTTCATTTGAAACTACATACAGTAAGTAATGAATAAATATTTAACAAATAAGTATTTAACAATTAATATATATATATATATATATATATATATATATATATATATATAATTTAAAAAATGCTGCCTTGATGAACAGAATAACTTTTGTTAAATTTTTTAATTAAATTAATAATTAAATAAACTGAAATATACTGACCCCAAACTTTTGACCAGTGTAGATCAGTGGGTTACTTTAATAAAATAATTTAACGTGCATGTTGAATATAATAGACGTTTTTTGATAGGCAGTGCTTTTGTTAAAACATCTTCTTTGTCGGTCGCAAATCTTTTTAAACGCAGTAAAGGGCAGCGCATATATTAGCCTTACCCTGAAGTTTGTTCACCCTCCGCCTATGGAGAAAAGTAAACTTTCACAATGTTTTTCAAAAGTTTTTTTGCCAATATCGTGCAGCTTTACACTATAAAAAAATACATGAAAATGTTTTTATCTTACTTTAATATTAATGAGTTAATCAGGTTTCAACAATTATTTTTAGTTATACAAAGTTTAGCTTAATATTTTTAGTTAGTTTGACTGTTGTAAGTTAATAAAGTTCCTTTCATTCAACTTAAAAAATGGCAGCAAGAATAGTTTAACAGTGTACTGGAGAAATTGCAGATAACATAATCAATGAATAAAATTGTACAATGATTATACAGTATAATACATTATATATATATTATATACAATACACACACGCAAACAAAACAACCAATTAGAATTCTGATGAATACATACACATATAAAAAAGAAGAAACACTAATGTGAGGATAAAAAAATTGCGAAAGAGAATTTTTAAAAATAAAATTATAATAAAGTAAAATATAATACGCAACCGTGCATTCATTCAGATGGTTTGCAATAATAATGTTCTTAGTCCACTGGCTGACTCTCTGTGTTAATGACAGGCTAAAATAATACATACTTTTCTGCTGTTGATATCAGACCGAAGTTCTCTCCCAAAAATATGCCGTAATTTTTCTGTATTTGCTAGAAATGTAAAATCTGGTGTAATTATCTGGAAATTGGAGAAGTATGTGAATCTAATGTGAATCTCTCTCTCTTTCTCTGGCTCGCTGCAGGTCTCTCAGTAGCGCTTGTGCGTGAGTGATGGTTCAGCCAGGCTAATAGTTCTTTAATGACTTCATTAAATTGTGTTTTGCGGCTTATGATCGCTGTGCCAATCTGTCATCGGGGCTAATGTAGGCACGTTAAGATCGCCCACTTTTATTTAGGAATTAATTCCACATCTCCAGAGGCCTGAGAGAGGGATACAATGAGGGTCCGAGCGCTGGCAGAGATTGGAGAGAAAATAATGCCATGGCGTTATGTGTGTGTGTGTGTGTGTGTGTGTGTGTGTGTGTGTGTGTGTGTGTCATATAATGAGATCAGATTAGCTCTGGGTCTAATGAAACCTGTGGTGATCTATCAGCATTATGTACGACTTCATCCACCCGCTCTATTCATCAAACTACAAACACTCACCCCGCAGAGATGCTCTGCTGATGGAAGGGGTGTGATGGCATTTCTGCTTCCTGTCTTTCTTTTTTTCCCTTTAACACCTTTTTTTCTCACTCTTTCCTCCCCTCATGGTTTGTCTTCACAGATGTGATGTGTTGCCTCTAACACGTTTGCTCTATCTGTCTCTCTCATCTCACTCCATTACTGCAGCTCGCTGCATCTCAAACAGTCTTTCACTGCCTCTCACACAACTTTTCTCTCCTTTTCTTGCCTCTCTCATCCTTCACTGTTTCCTGTCAGCCTTCTTAAAATCTGTTGTTTTTTGCCCACTTGATTTCCTTCTTAAGTCACATTCTCACATCTCACATTAATAGTCAACTTACGTTATTTTTATTTTGTTATTTAGGAATTAGGATAGCATACAAAGTATTTTAAATTTTGTACAATAAACCAATTTTCAATAAATAATAATAAATGTTATTTGTTTTAGACTGCACTGTAAAAAGTCAGTTATTTTACGTTTTTTTCCAGCAGCTGGGGTTAAAAAAAAACGTAAAATAACAGCCATTAAATTACAGACATTTACGTGAAATAACAGATAGTAAATTACAGGAATTTACCGGAATTTTCTGCAATTTAATGTTCGTTATTTTACGGTAAATGTCTGTAATTTAATGGCCGTAATTTAACTTTTTTTCACGCCAGCTGCCGGAAAAAAACATAAAATAACAGATTTTTTTGCATTGTGTATTATAAATTACAATAAAAAGAAATTCAACTGAAATAGTGACCGACTTAATTGAGATTGGAAATGTAATGTTTTCTTTTATTTTTATTGTCATTTATAATAAAGTCTATTTATAATTGATATTATTATTATTTGTAGAAAATTTGTGTATTTTATGATATTAAAATGACTCTTATGCTATCTTAAATATTAAAATAATAACATAAATTTACAATTTACATTTATGGTTCAGTGTGTTTAAAGTATAAAAGACACCAGTTGATCAATGGAATACATTATAATATTAAAACATATGAAGGCAAAACTTGATTTTAATAAATTACATTCAATTATTATTTTTAGTTATAAATAAAAATGTGTGTGTGCGTGCGTGCATGCGTGTGTGTGTATATATAGTCAACTTATGTTATTTTTATTTTGTTATTTAGGAATTAGGATAGCATACAAAGTATTTTGAATATTGTAAAATAAACCAATTTTCAATAAATGATAATAAATGTTACTTGTTTTAGACTGCACGGTAAAAAGTCAGTTATTTTACTTTTTTTTCCAGCAGCTGGGGTTACATTTTTTTAAAAATAACAGACGGTAAATTACAGTAATTTACCGGAAACTTCTGCAATTTAACGTTCGTTATTTTACGGTAAATGTCTGTAATTTAATGGCAGTAATTTTACTCTTTTTTTTCACGCCAGCTGCCGGAAAAAAACATAAAATAACAGATTTTTTTGCATTGTGTATTATAAATAACAATAAAAAGAAATTCAACTGAAATGTAATGTTTTCTTTTATTTTTATTGTCATTTTTAATAAAGTCTATTTATAATCAATATAATTATTATTTGTAGAAAATTTGTGTATTTTATGATATTAAAATGACTCTTATGCTATCTTAAATATTAAATTAATAACATAAATGTACAGTTTACATTTATGGTTCAGTGTGTTTAAAGTATAAAAGACACCAGTTGATCAATGGAATACATTATAATATTAAAACATATGAAGGCAAAACTTGATTTTAATAAGTTACATTCAATTATTTTTTATTAGTTGTATATTAGTTATATGTAAAAATGTGTGCGTGTGCGTGTGCGTGTGTGTGTGTGGGTGTGTATAGTCAACTTATGTTATTTTTATTTAGTAATTTAGGAATTAGGATACCATATAAAGTATTTTGAATATTGTAAAATAAACTAATTTTCAATAAATAATAATAAATGTTATTTGTTTTAGACTGTATTATAAATAACAATAAGCAAAATTCAAATGTAATGGTGACAGATTTAATTGGGATTAGAAATGCTGTGTTATGTTTTCATTTATTGTTATTCTTTTTTATAATAAAGTCTATTTATATTTATTCTTTTTATTTTTATTATTTATAGAAAATGCCTGTATTTTACAATATTAAAGTTACTTAATCTTATGCTATCCTAAATATTAAAATAATATTATGAATTTACAATTTACATTTATGATTCAGTGTGTATAAAGTATAAAAGACACCAGTGATCCATGAAATACATCAGGGGTTCTTAACCTTTTTCACTTTGAGGCCCACCTTCCATTTTTTGAGGGCCCACCTGTCTGACCTTTTTTCCTAAACTGATTGTCTAGAGAAAATGCTTATTTTAAACTTTTATTTATTAGCAAAACATTCCTTTCCATTCATTGCCTTCTACTATTATTCTCTAGATTTTCTACATCATAATAATATATGTATATTTATTTATTTTTTAAAACACACAGATTTAAAGCTCCTGAATTCTTTACTTCAATTATTCTTACAATTGCAGAGTATGTGGACTTTTGTTCAATAAATGAACAGATGTTTTATTGATTGTTTTGTCTTATTGATAGTTTGTGAATCAACTGACTTGTGCGACTCTAATGCAGTACGAGTCGCAGGCGTGAAGCACACAGAGGCTGGTTATTATAACTCTAATCATCGTTACCTTTACATTTGTGTGACGGGTTGCTTTATACAACTGAGAATAGTCCTAGTTGGCGTGCAGTAGTTGGAAGTTTAAGCCACTTTTATCTACTGTATGTATTTAACAGTGAGACTGTTTTTGCACCGAGTCCAAAGTAATCAATCACAGAAAATGGGAAATGCCAGCACTTCGACCATTAAAATATGGCATGTTTAATAATAAATCAAATAATTATAGTAGAATATATTTAAGTTCTCATGGCCCACCTGCAGGATCGCTGAGGCCCACCAGTTGAGAATCCCTGGAGAATACATTATAATATTAAAACATATAAAGGCAACACTTGATTTTAATGTTACATAAAATTATTATGGCGACGCAGTGGTGCAGTAGGTAGTGCTGTCTCCTCACAGCAAGAAGGTCGCTGGTTTGAGCCTCGGCTGGGTCAGTTGGCGTTTCTGTGTGGAGTTTGCATGTTCTCCCTGTGTGGGTTTTCTTCGGGTGCTCCGGTTTGCCCCACAGTCCAAAGACATGCGATACAGGTCAATTGGGTAAGCTAAATTGTCTGTAGTGTATGAGTGTGAATGTGTGTGCATGGATGTTTCCCAGTGATGGGTTGCAGCTGGAAGGGCATCTGCTGCGTAAAAACAAATGCTGGATAAATTGGCGATTCATTCCGCTGTGGCGGCCCCAGATTAATAAAGGGACTAAGCCAAAAGAAAAGCCAAAAGGGGGTTGGGGGGAGGATCGGATAGTGAGCAGAGCGACCTGAAGTGGTGCCTGGTCTGTCGGCGATCCGGGGGTGTTACGCCCTATTTACAAGGGGCGTCAGCTTCAACGCACTGCATTGTGTATCCGTCGGCACCGCTTCAGTGCCGTTAATCGCTGCAGAAGTTGGGACTTTCTCAACTTTTCAAGTGCCAACGGAAGCACCAGCCAATCAGATCGCTGTATGCAAATACACCAGTTCAGACAGTAGCCGATTGCTGACTAATTTTATTGACTGACGCTGCTATGACGATCGCGTCAGCCCCAACTTCAGACATGCCCTCTGTCAAGTGTTGACGCTGAAGCCCCGTGTGAATGGGGTGTTACAGATTGTACCAATCACCTGATGACTAGGGGAAGGGGTTGAAATTCCGGGAGTTTTCCGGGAGAAATGACAAACCGGGAGGTGGGTCTGAAATACAGGAGACTCCCGGGAAAACGGGAGTGTTGGCAGGTATGGTGTATACCCCATTTTGAAAATGAATATTTGTATCCATTTTTCAGTGAATATATGTATTTTGGTGCATTTAAACAAAACAGATTCATTAAACAGATATATTTATTAAAATAATATTTAATCAACGAACATAAACATATATTCAAGTAAAATATTGCAAAAAAAAAAAATTACTAAATTTTTTCCTTTTTTTTTTTGCTTTTCTTGATTTTTCTTTTTGTATTTAATATTTTTCTTTAACATAAATTTTTTGTGTACTAGTTTTTGGACCATAATCGTAAGTTATTTTGTTAGATAAGCTCCAGATTTGGCTTCAGTACTGACTTATCCAATGTATATGCACAAATATAACATTGTGTAGTTTTCTGAATTGAAAAGATAGATTTGTGAGGGGTGTACTTATATATGCTGAGCACTGTGTAGTAAGTTTACAATCTGTTTTACTTATAACAATATAAGTGGTGTTGTATTATGCAAGAAATAATCCAACTATTGTCTGGCCTAATCTGTGCAGAATTTCTCCATTCACAGCAGCTCCAAAAACATTTTAGTTCAAACCATTCATATTTTAACATGCAGATAATCTGGCTTTCCTTCACTTGCTTTGTGGATTAGCAGAATTGACAGCTTTTCATTTTTCAGCCATGTTTAATCTGCAGAACCAGCACTGATCTCCGTTGTGTGTCTTTCTGTCTGTATAGCGGTGAGGAATGACAGAAATAAGAAGAAGAAAGAAGAGAAGAAGCCCGAATGCACAGAGAACTACACGCTGAGCCCAGACACAGAACAGATGATCGACAGAGTCAGGAAAGCCCACCAAGAGACCTTCCCTTCGCTCTGTCAGCTCGGCAAATACACCACGGTAAGGCTGAACTTTCACTCTATTTTCTATTACGCACCAATGCATTTCTTTCATGTGATGTATTTTCCAGTGCCCTTCTTCAAAAATGTTCACAGTCTTACGTTTTATTAAAACTCTATATAGCATTTTGTTTTATTGGTACATATAAAAAAATATACACTCACTGGCCACTTTATTAGGTACAGTTGTCCAACTGCTCGTTGATGAAAATTTCTAATCAGCCAATCAAATGGCAGCAACTCAACGCATTTAGGCATGTAGACATGGTCAAGACGATCTGCTGCAGTTCAAACTGAGCATCAGAATGAAGAAGAAAGGTGATTTAAGTGACTTTGATTGTGGCATGGTTGTTGGTTTCAGACGGGCTGGTCTGAGTATTTTAGAAACTGCTAATCTACTGAGGATTTTCACGCACAACCATCTCTAGGATTTACAGTGAATGGTCCGAAAAGAGAAAATATCCAGTGAGCGGCAGTTCTGTGGGTGCAAATGCCTTGTTGCTGCCAGAGTGCAGAGGAGAATGGCCAGACTGGTTTGAGCTGATAAAGGCAACAGTAACTCAAACAACCACTTGTTACAACTGAGGTATGCAGAAGAGCATCTCTGAACGCACAACACGTCCAACCTTGAGGCGGATGGGCTACAGCAGTAGAAGACCACACTGGGTGCCACTCCTGTCAGCTAAGAACAGGAAACTGAGGCTATAATTTACACAGGCTCACCAAAATTGTACAAAAGAAGATTGAAAGTATGCTGCCTGGTTTAATGAGTTTCGAATTCTGCTGCAACATTCAGAGGGTAGGGTCAGAATTTGGCATCAACAACATGAAAGCATGGATCCATCCTGCCTTGTGTCAATGGTTCAGGCTGGTGGTGGTGTAATGGTGTGGGGGATATTTTCTTTGGGCCCATTAGTACCAACTGAGCATCGTGTCATCGCCATAGCCTACCTGAGTATTGTTGCTGACCAGGTCCATCACTTTATGACCACAGTGTACTCATCTTCTGATGGCTACTTCCAGCAGGGTAACGTGCAATGTCATAAAGCGCAAATCATCTCTGACTGGTTTCTTGAACATGACAATGAGTTCACTGTACTCAAATGGTCTCCACAGTCACCAGAGCTTAATCCAATAGAGCACCTTTGCAATGTGGTGGAACGGAAGATTTGCATAATAGCATAATAAATGTCAATATGGACCAAAATCTCTGAGGAATATTTCCAGTACCTTGTTGAATCTATGCCACGAAGGATTAAGGTCGTTTATATCAGGAGATTCAACCTGATACTAGTAAGGTGTACCTAATAAAGTGGCCGGCAAGTCTATTATATACAGTATAAAATATATATAAAAAAACAGATTATAGTATAATCCTCATAATTCATAAAATGTCCTTAGACAGTTACTACAGAAGCTGCTGCTGTAATTGCAAATGCATATAGCTCATGCCCGATGATGATTGTTTCTGACAGCACTGCAGAAGCTCACACTACCACAGCAGCGCCGCAACGAGGCCTCAGTATTAAAAGATTATTATTATTGTGTGCATAAATATAAAAACCACTGCCACCTCTCATGCATTCTTTACCACTCACTCTTAAAAGTCCTGTGAAATTAAATAAAAACATTTTTGATGTTAGTTTCAGTCTGTTAGTTTTAAGGATATCTATTATTTAGTGCGCTCCAAAACAATGACAAAATTCATGTTTAGAAAACAGAAACTGTTTTAAACAGACAAAGCTTGCAGTTTGTCACCTACACCTAAATGAATCAACATATTTTTCACATCACCTCGTACATCAAATCTTGACCAATCAAATGCTTTCTAGTATCAATTCAATACGTTTCTCATTTAGATTTCATTTGATGCGCTTGATCCCAGTTTCTCTCACTGCCAAAGCTGTGATTAAAACAAAATGCTATTGACTGTTTTTTTAAAGGGGAGGAGCTACTCTATGTCCCAGCCTCTTTTCTTTTTTCAGCTGAGACTGTCAAACGTCGAATAAAAAATGCACATTTGAAAGCACTACACAGGACCTTTAAAGGAAATGAGAGATGAGACTCTGCAACACAATCTGAATGAATTCGTACGATCTAATTCGTACCATTTAGTACGATTTGCTCATCACCCAATGACGGTTGGGTTTAGGGGCGGGGTTTGGTGCCATGCCTCCTTTTTAAAATCATACATTTTCGTACAACTCAGAGAATTCGTACAAATTAGCCACTAAACTGACAAAACGTAAAAAATACTTACGTTTCCTTGTGAGATCAAGCTGGACTCTGATTAGTTTAATGCATGTTATGCCCAAAACACACCCATAACACATTAAGGGCGTACTCGCACTATGTACAGTTGCCTTGAACCGGGCCAAAGCACACTTGTTCACCGATGGCCCGCACTCACATTACATTCGGGCCTGGGCACGCTTACGTCATTGATGATGCGCTGTTCAGTAAGAGCTCTCGCTCAGCACAGTGGAAATTTCTTTAGTTATATTGTTTGATATGCGGTGACATGCAGTCAAATGTCACGCAGTCAAATGTTTCACCGAACAGATCAGCCACTTTTGATGCTCATAAACAATCATAAAGTCCTCGTGCTGCAGGAATTAGGAGGTTTGCTGAAGGTGCAGCTGTCGTGCAGTGAGGGGTTTGCATCTTTAATAAACGACGACAGTTTGCGTTCATTGAACAGTACGAATGATTAATTAATCTATATCAAACAGCTTTCAATTTCGGGCTCAGGCACACTTGCACTCACACACGAGCGCACCTGAGCCCAAGTGATCCGCGATCAGGCCCACTTCTTCCAACCGGGCCAGGGCCGCCCAAGTGAACCATGCCTGAGCCCGATTCAGAGCGCTCACACTTCTCAAACGATCCGGGAAACGGGCCTGGGCACGGTTCGGATAGCATAGTGTGAATACGCCCTAAGAAAATAAGGACAACACGTTTAGACCATGTGCTGAGCATAGCAAACTTGTTTCCCTTCTTGAAATAGCAAAAGTGGATTCGGACACATTCTAGGTGCACCTGCGCTGTGCAGTCATTGTTTACATGCTCACCATATATGGCTGTGTTTGGCTCAAGACAAGAGCGCTTACACAGAAACTGGAGTGTTTAAAATACGCATCTATCAGTTGATTTGTTAGCAGATAGCTCATATATCTGCTTATAGATGGATCCTCTGATATGCACAGCTTTTAAACATTGACAGACATGACTTTTAAAAGCTCCAATGACAGAGGACATCTCTGTCTCTTCAAAGTAAGCACTTGTGTCTAAATTTCGAAATAAGCACTCAGTAAAGGTGCAATATCTTGGAAAATGCTAACATTAGCATGATAACACTGAAGGTTTACGCCACACCCTGAAAACTGCTATCCAAAACCATGCTTCATGAATGCATGATTGCTACTTTAAACAACATCAGTACAATACATCACGTTACATTCACAATAGAGAAAACTCCAATTTCATTTATTATCATTTTTTTTTTAAATGCAGCCTGAATTAAATCTGCATCTGTGATTGTGCAGCGTGCAGCGTTTTTATGTATTGAGCTGACACAGACTGATTGTTTTGACTTTGTCATTTTTTATGTAATGAGCTGACACAGACTGATAAATCAATGCTGTAATTACAGATATGCTCAATAATTCCCAGAACTCTGTACTGTTCCTCCCTCGTGTTTCTATGCGGTGTTCATGTGTCACTGTTTCAGACATTATTAATGCTGCTTCATATATTTGTGAACTAGCATCCTCAGAATCAGAATCAGTTTTATTGCCAAGTGTGCTTCACACTCAAGGAATTTGCTACAGAAGCTTCCAGTGTACATAAAGTGACAAGTGACAACACAAAATAATTATCTGAATGTTGAATTGTATGTACAGATATGTTGTAAATATACAGGTTATAAGGTGCTGTGTACAAAGGCGTGTGAGAAAGTATTGCACGTTTATTGCACAGTAGGTGATTATTTAACCGTTTATGAGGTAGATGGCTTGAGGAAAGTAACTTTTCCTGTCTCTGGCTGTTTTTGTGCTCGGTGCTCTGTAGCGCCGACCAGACGTTAACAATTTGAACAGGTAGTGTGCAGGGTGTGAGGTGTCCAGAGTGATTTTGCGAGCCCTTTTACTCACTCTAGAAGAGTACAGTTCTTGAAGTGTAGGAAGCGTAGCGCCAGTGATTCATTCAGCAGTCCAAACTATTCGCGGTAGTCTACAAAGTCCACTCATTCGCTGTAGTCTGCTCATTCACACACATACACTAGGCCAATTTAGTTTATTCAGTTCACCTATAACACATGTCTTTGGACTGTGGCGGAAACTGGAGCGCCCGGAGGACACCCACGCCAACACAGGGAGAACATGCAAACTCCACACAGAAATGCCAACTGATCCAGCCGGGACTGGAACCAGCGACATTCTTGCTGTCTACTGAGCATGACAGTGCTAACTACTGAGCCACCGTGTCGCTGCATGTTATCATATTAGAACGATTTCTGAAAGATCATATGACAATGAAGACTATGCTGAAAATTCAGCTTTAAATCCCAGGAATAAAATCAGTTTTAACCTACATTCAGTAAAAAAACAGCTATTTTTCAATAGTTTTTTGCTTTATTTTTGATAAGTAAATGTCTTGGTGTGCAGTATAGTTTTCTTTTTTATAGTGTTGTAGTGCACTGTGGCTGATTTGCGTCTCTCTCTCTCTCTCTCTTTCTGTGTGTAGAATAATAGCTCGGAGCGGCGCGTGGCCCTGGATGTGGATTTATGGGATAAGTTCAGCGAACTCTCCACAAAGTGTATCATAAAGACGGTGGAGTTTGCCAAGCAGCTGCCAGGGTTCACCACCCTCACCATCGCAGACCAGATCACCCTGCTGAAGGCCGCCTGCCTCGACATACTGGTGAGAACAAGCCCAGATCTGCACACATTTAAAGGTCAAAGCTAAAGAGTGCATTGGTTGAACACCTTAGGACTCGTCAAGGTTGTAAGTTCAAAACCCCACAAGCTCTCCTTTGAGGAAAAAGTTCACTTATTTTATGGAATGTGCACTGAAATCCAAATCTTTTAAGATTTCTGTTTATTACAGATTAGGAAAACAAATAATAGAAAGAAAAGTTCACATAATGTACTTTAAAACCTTCAATTGATGTATTTTAATAGTATTTTGTTGTGTTTGACTAAAGCAAATTGAATATATTCATTTTTAATCTAGTTAATTACTTAATTTTTTATATAAACATTTATAATATATATATAAATTTTAAATGCTTATCTATTATTTAAATAGAAATAAAATAATATTCATTATATTATATTATATTATATTATATTATATTATATTATATTATATTATTCATTTTCTTTTCGGCTTAGTCCCTTTATTATTTTCGGGGTCGCCACAGCGGAATGAAACACCAACTTAGCCAGCACATGTTTTATGCAGATGCAACCCATCTCTGGGAAACATCCATACACACTCATTCACACTAATACACTACGGACAATTTAGCCTACCCAATTCAACTGTACTGCATGTCTTTGGACTTGTGGGGGAAACCGGATCACCTGGAGGAAACCCATGTGAACGCAGGGAGAACATGCAAACTCCACACAGAAACGCCAACTGACCCAGCTGGGGCTCGAACCAGTGACCTTCTTGCTGTAAGGCAACAGCACTAACTACTGCGCCACTGCGTCACCTATATTATATTATATTATATTATATTATATTATATTATATTATATTA
>CAIGQZ010033055.1:1487634-1538387 GCA_903798205.1 Danio tinwini
AATGGCTAATATTTATATTGACAACCATGCCAAAACATTTTTTTTTTGTTAGAAAAAAGGCTACCAATATATAATATAATATAATATAATATAATATAATATAATATAATATAATATAATATAATATAATATAATATAATATAATATAATATAATATAATATAATATAATATAGTATAATTAATTTATATGATTATTATTATTATTATTATTATTGTTATTATATACACTACCGGGCAAAAGTTTGGGGTCAGTAGGAATTTTAAATGTTTTAAAATAAGTTTCTCCTGATTTACACACGCTCCGCCTATGGTTGTTGTCAAAGTCAAAGCACAAAGTTTGCACTATATATTGTTTACATCTGCACAACTCTGGTTTGCACTCTGGTTTGCACTCATTGCCATATGCCCTTAACTGTAATTGTATTGCTCATAAAATTGTATTTTTTACGTAAATTTTTAGATTAGAGTACATCTTTTATATATTTTTATGCGTATATTTGTTAGACTACACTCTATAATAACATCAAAAATTGTGAAATGTTATTGCACTATAAAATAAAATTCCAGTGATTTTAATGATTGATGATGAATTTTCAGCTTTATTACTTCGGTCTTCAGAGTCGCACGATCCTTCAGAAATCACTTTAACATTAATAATAATAATAATAATAATAATAATCATTATTATTATTATTATTATTATTATTAATGGTAATAGTAATAAAAGCAACAAGGAGTAATAATTTCCTTTAAAAATGCATACAGTAACTAATAAATAAATATTTAATTAAGTATTTAACAATTTTTTTATATTTAATAAATGCCGCCTTGATGAACAGAATAATTTTAATTAAATTATTAAATAAAATTAATAATAAAAAAATTAACTGAGTGTAGATCAGTGGGTGAGTTTAATAAAATAATTTTATGTCCGTGTTGAATAGACGTTTGTTGATAGGCAGTGTTTTTGTTAAAACCTCTTCTTGGTCGGTCGCAAATCTTTTTAAATGCATTAAAAGGGCAGCGCATATATTAGCCTTACCCTGGAGTTTGTTCACCCTCCGCCTATGACAACAACCCACAGTTCGGAACGCACGTGACCTGCAGATTAATAACTTGTTTTAAACTTGTAGGTTAATGAAACATTTATAACAATTGCAGTGAGATCGCCTCTCGCTGCATTCAAATCTCATGTACAGTATGAAAGCATTTTGGCTTCCCTGTAAAATATAATGATGATAGAAGAAATTGTGGTGGGACCTACCTAAATGCTTTCTTAGATAATTAATTAAAGATGTTTTCTGTCACTACTTGTTTAGCCTTATTAATGCATTCAGTCTAAAGCTGCACAATTAAACATTAAAAAATTGTGATCTCAATTCAAACCCACGCAACATGAACGATAAATGATAATAATCTGCATAGGTTTAAAATCCTTCAAATCGCTACATTTAAATCTGCCTTGATCGAGAGAGATTAAGTTTTTACACTTTTTCAGTTAGTTACAAACAGTCAAGTAACACAGAAGTACTGGAAGAACAGTTTATAGATATAAACACTGATGTTTATGGTAAAGATTAAAATCACCGTCTAATGGAACTTCAAGCTGGTGAATGTTGTAGCAATTACATTGTGTAACCAATGGGTGGCGACAAACAACCATCAAAAATATGTCACTGAATAGTTTTTTAAAAATGATCCACCTATAATAAAATATAAAGTTTTGTGTGTTTGTGAATTATGAATTGTTGAATCATTAATTAGAAATAAATATGATATGTTGTACAAGATGTTAGATTTCAATATTTAGCATTATCAGCAACAGTAGCAAAGATCTTTTTTCGTAATAAATATTTTCCTTTTTTTCAGCTGGTTCTTTCTTGATTGTTATTTTTATTGACTTTATAGGTTCTAAATTCTGTTTGTTAAATCCAATGGTTTTTGCAGTAATATTTTTATATAAATGAAAAGCAAATGACATTTGTCTCCTCCCTTACTTGCTGATCTGAAAAATGGTCAGATCCGTGACTCAAAAATTGTAGTGTGATCCAAACTGTGAGATTTGTGATCCATTACACCACTAGCAGAAATAAAAACGGTTTCTAAAAAAGATACCTTTCATCACGCCATGTTGCAAGTAGTTAGGACAACATCGCTAAACTCAAATACACTGTAAAAAATGCAGGGTTCCACACAATTCATTCATGTTGTTCCAACACAATTTTTTTTGAGTGTAGTTTGAAAGGGTTTCAAAGAAAAAGCTCTACTCTCATCCAATAAAGGTTTTTCTGCTTTTTTTTATCAAAATGTTAAACAATATAGACATTATTTTCACAGCCTTCTTTACTCATAGTTATCAAGGATGCCAATATTTGTCAGTGTATAAAGTCAATATTAGTCCAAAATAATAATAATCAGAGATTTTAGCAAAAAAAAAAGATTTTTTTGGTGAGTTTTAGCAAAATTTGCAGTGTAGTTTACTCTATTTCTTTTATTGTTTCGCTGTGACAATATAGGTTCCTCAAAAAAATGTGCGCGTTCCACAAAATGGAGCATTTAACATTTGTTTAATTTTGCATTGAATTCAGTGATTGAGTAATCGTGAAATCCTTAGAAGGTCTGATCGCTGTATCCCGGACGAGCCCCCAATCCAGGGAAAATTATGCAGTGTTAAAAACTTATATTCCAGTTTTAATTCTTTTTAATCTCTCTCAGGGGCGGAGCGTGTGATCACCCTGAAGATGGAGATTCCGGGCTCCATGCCTCCTCTTATCCAGGAGATGTTGGAGAACTCTGAGGGTTTGGAGAGCTCCTCAGGCGCACAGGGCTCACGGGCCTCCGCCACTACTCCGGGCAGTTGTAGCCCCTCCCTCTCTCCCAACTCCGCCCAGAGCAGCCCGCCCACACAGTCACCATGACAACCATCATCTAAACCATCATTAGCCACTTACTGACTACTGTGTGCCCTCCCGACACGCTTAAAAACACACACTGTCAGTGCCGCTATCTGCCTGTGGGAGAATCAAAGCTGTGTCATCTGAATTTTTTATTTTTTTTTCCTCAGATCAGACTGTGATTGTATTCCTCCTTAATTCCCAAGGGGGGACGAGGGTGAAGACAAAAAAAAAAAAGAAAAGAAAAACTTAAGAATGAATGAATGGACAAATTTGTAGAAGGACTTTTCTTCTGCTTTGATTCTTCTGGCCTGGACTTCTGTTTGCAATGACCAGAGATTTCCTACAAACTAAAAATACATATGAATATATATATAGAGAAAAAACCTGGAATGATTGTGATTGCGAATTGAATGAAACATGGACTTGATGTAAAGATGCATTTCCTCACTTTTTCTCTTAACGCCTGTGAAAGGACAAAGAGTGAATTGTTTTATTTCAGACTGATTATGATGTTTTTCATGGAGAAAAAAAAAACATTGAAAAGATTATTAATTTCCACTCACAAAATTGTGCACAGAAGATATAAAAATGGTTGCAAAAAAAAACACAGTTTGTGTGATGTTTTTTTCCCCCTTTATTTGTCTTCAAGCTACTAGCAAATTTCTCCAGAATTTCTACTATATTTTAATATAGTGTGTTTTGCTTAATATTTGATAGATGAAGTTCTAAAAATGTCAATAAGAATTCTCAAGGCCCTGATATACGTTCTGCAAACTTGGATCTTTGTTGCTGACAAGTAAACAAATTCTGAACATCGGAGCAGTGGTATTCTGTTTTTCTTGTGTCTGACATTGTTGAACTGAGTGAAAAATAGCCTGAGAAAATCTGCACATCAAAAAAAAAAATGAATGTAATATTACATCATCCATGGCAAATCAAAATAGCCAGCACTGAGTTCTGCAGACAAGGACAAGGAGATTTAAACCACTGAAACAAACTTCAAGAACACAAGGATCTTTATTGGCATTTCTTTAAACATTTTTCATTCCACTAAAGCTTTTTTATAGTGGGAAATATTATTGATATTATTGAAATGTTCGTCACACTTTGAAATAAATAGTTCTTTGAAGAACCTTGGGGAAAATTTCTTCTATGGTATCACATTAAAACCCCCTTTTTGTTTCCTTCTGGTGCCTTTAAGGGTGCACTTTTATTTTTGCTGTATTCGTTCTTTGATTTTACTTGGTTTGTATTGGAGTCTTCATTCAAGAGAGCATTTGACTGAACAAAAAGCTGTATATTACAATAAGTACTGATTTGTGTTTTTTTGTTATGGGTCCCCAACATGTACCACCAAAATTGAGTACACTAAGCACTACAAAAATAAGATTGTTAAGATGAGAAAATTTAAAGGAGAATCTGAACACAGAGATGTGTTTATGATTTCATATTTCTTCCCATGTCAGAGAAAACAAATGAGCCTAAAAGATTTACATGTCAAACTTATTCATTTATTCGGCTTAGTCCCTTTATTAATCCAGGGTCACCACAGCGGAATGAACCGCCAACTTATCCAGCACATGTTTTATGCAGCGGATGCCCTTCCAGCTGCAACCTATCTCTGGGAAACATCCATACACACTGATTCATTACAGACAATTTAGCCTACTCAATTCACCTGTACCGCATGTCTTTACACTGTGGGGGGAAACCAAAGCACCAGGAGCAAACCCACGCAAACGCAGGGAAAACATGCAAACTCCACCTGAAACTCCAACTGACCCAGCCGAGGCTCGAACCAGCGACCTTCTTGCTGTAAGGCGAAAGCACTACCTACTGCGCCACTGCATCACCACATGTCAAACTAATAAATATTATTGAATACTTAACAAAGAGAAGCGTCAGTTTGCAGGTGTTTTATAGTATACTGGGGCCTTGTTTATATTAAACATTTGATAGGTAAGGGATAATCAAAGCTTGCAGTGCATTGAAATCAAAACTAACCATATGATTTTGTTAGCTCACATTGTGGTGAACAATTCATCTGTGCATGTCATTAAGAAAAAAAAGTGTTTTCCTTCTAATCTTTAATTTGAAATTGCACTTCCTGTTTGTTTTCAGTTAAATTATTACGTGATTTTGAGGTACTAGGCGTGGCTAACGTATTTAACCACGCTGCTCCAACTGTCAGTTTTGACAACAAACAGAAATGGTGAGCAGGAGTCTGTTGGGTTGTAATAACTCTCCCCAAACCCTTTTCCAGATCTTTCTGAATGAAATGCCTTCTTATCCATTAAGCCCACGGTTGAAAACACAAGCCATGCCCACTGTCTGCCTATTTATAATTCCTTTTTTCTAGGAACTGCGTCACAATACGAAAAAAACAACTATCGCAGCTTCTGGTACATGGGGACTTTAAGGGTTAAATCACCTGTGCGCATGAGTGGTCTTCTCGAGTCCTATGGAGGAGCTTCTGTAGGTCAAAAAGCGGGAGGATAGTGGATGTTATGTTGGAGTTTGTTTATATGTATGGCAGTCTTTCTTGTGTCAGACCACAAACCAAGCCATGAAGTCTAATGAATTGTTTGTAGACCTCTCAAAGCACAGATCTGGGGAATGGTCCAGAAATATCCCTGCAGCATTAAAGGTCCCTGTGAGCACAGTGGCCTCCATCATCCATAAACGGTCGCAGTTTGCAACCACCAGGACACTAGAGTGCCTGACCAAATGAAGTAATTGAAGCAGAAAGGCCTTAGTCATGGAGGTAAACAAGAACTTGATGGTCGCTCTAAAAGAGCTTCAGCATTTTGCTGTGGAGAGAGAAGAACCTTCCAGGAGATCTTCTCTGCAGCACTTCACCAAACTCTATGACAGCCCTGACATCCTGAGGTTTACCAAACAAAATTATATTGTCTAAACCTTTTTCACCTGAATGGCAATCATTATACCTGGAGGAAACTATATAATTTCTGGGTTGTCCATATCTGACCCAACATTGTGTTAAAAAATAGCTTTTTTTAGAGTGTATACACCATTCATTACCTGGCCAATACCATACCTACGGTAAAGCATGGTGGTGGCAGCATCATGCTGTGGAGGTGTTTTTCAGTGACCGGAACTGCCATACTAGGATTGATAAAAAATAAATGCAGCAAAAACCTCCATGATGAAAACCTGCTCCAGAATGCTCTGAACCTCAAACTAGGGAGACGTTTCCTCTTGCCTATAACAAAAGAGCAGCTACGGGATGACTCTGTGAATGTGCTTGAGCCCTAACCTGATTTCACTAAGCAGGACATGTTCCTGGATCATTATCCATGTTGATCCAGGAACAACATTCCAATCAGCCAATCAGAATTAAGGGACATTTTTACCATTTATGTTAAGTTTAGGCATACAGTTAGGTTTATGTACTTCTACTTGATTGTTATCCAACTTATATTGCTCTCTGATTTTAGAAACAATTTACAGCTATGGTTGGGCTTAGGTATGGATTACATTTTCAAACAAAAATGATGTTGCAGGAACAACATAGATGTTAATCCAGGATTGCATTTCAAAATCATGACGTGCGTCCTTAAGTGGCCCAGCCAGAGCTCAGACTTGAACCCTATTGAACATCTCTTGAGAAATCTGAGCATATCTGTGCACAGATGCTCCTCATCTCAACCTGAAAGAGCTTGAGAAATACTAAAAAAGAAAAATGAGAGAAACTGCTCCAAAAAAATGGAGTGCCAGGCTTATAACATCATACTCTAAAACAGGGGTCTCAAACTCATGCGGCCTGCGGGATGATAGTTTGTGGCCTCCACCTTAATTTGAAAGTTTAATGTCAGTGCGGCCCGCAAGTTTGATATGTATGCCACTTTATAGTGTTGTGTGCGGAGCTGAACGAACCTGACAATCACGGTGGCTCTCGGGGGCAGGACATCGGCTGGACTTGACGTAGGCAGAGAAACATTTCTTAGTGAAAGTTACAGCAGTGTTGCCATGGAGTGTTTTCTCCCGTGCCTGGCTGGCTGCCTTGTTTCTATTGGGCACACGCAGACATTCGTCCCAGTGCGCTTCATTCACAACACTTCACAAAAAGTTTTTTATAAGTTGCTGCCCAGCAGGACATTATGAACAATCTTTTCAACCAATCATCTTTCTTACGTTTACAATCACGCTCAATGGTTGGTGGTTATTGTTTAGCGCGCAGCAGCGAAAATAAATAATGGCATAGTGGCCTAGCTAATTAATATCTGTATTTTTAAAACAGCAAGAGGCAATCCAGCATATTTTGTATTTCTTTAAAACCACGAGTAAATCTGATAATGAGGCTGATTAAAAGAGATCTCGAAAAGCTTGAACTGCCTCCCTGGATCTGGATAGCAGGAGGCAGAAGCAACGCGAGTCAAGTCAGCTACAGAACATGACGGAGGAGCTATCTGTGGGCTCTTCTTGAAGATTAGACAGAGTGAGTCATTTAATTACTATTTTTCACTTGGAAGTGAACTGAAATAGCACTTAGAGAGTTAATGTGAGGTCTCTCTCTCTCTTTCTCTCTCTCTCAGACAAAATAAATCAAAGGGATGCATACAATAATAAAAGCAAAGGGATAAAAGAAAGGAAAGGAACCCAAATCAGCCTAATGTAATTGTCTGCAGTCACATATCGACACCTGTCCATCGACAATAAGAGTCCCTGCACAGCAAAAAAATCAGTGTACATGTAACTCAATTTGAGTTTAACTTAACACTCCTTGGGTGTACATATGACTCCTTCCATTTTGGAGTTAAAATAACACTTTCTAAAGTGTGAAATTTGTACATTACTCTGAGTTCATTTTAACACAGTAAGAGTTTATTCTTACATCGAATTGAGTGTGTGTTACCCTTCAAAGTGTTAATATATTCTCTTTTTTCTTATATTATCAATTGGTGTGTGTGTGTGTGAAAGATCATCGTGATCAAATATGTTGAAAATAGTTTTAATTTATGAAATGTTCATTAATCTTTTTAGAAATAATTTCAATACATTCAACTCTTTGCATTTTAAACTCAAGTTTAAGTACAACATACTGGTTTGATCACAGTTTGTCTGAAAGAACTGGTTTGAGTAAGAAAACTGGACTTTCCATTAGTGGGAACTAAACTGCATATTAGGTTAAACTCTTAAATATACGCTCTTTCACACTCGTGGATTAAAATGTATTCCTGTTTTAACACTGAACAACACCAAAAAAAGTCACACTGTATATTTAACACTGGAATTTTTGCTGTGTGGTAACCGGACCAATTATAGGGTCAAACCGTTATTTGTGGGTCATTTGCATAGCGCTACTTGCATTGTATTTTCATTGCCTCACACAATGAACATTACTTATATTTCTATATAATGTAAAAATAGTCAAAACAAATGACAACAACACAGTGTTGCTTTATTTAACAGTAAATCTAATTATTAGTATTATTACTATTTATTACTGATTGAATAGTTTTCTTATTGATTTAAAAAAAAATCTTATTTTGTGAAAAAAAATTCAAAATCTTCTCAAATCTCTTTATTTTTTTAAAAGAAAACGAAAAAATTATCAAATTAGAAATTAATAATTAATGATATAATTAATTTCTTGTGGAAAACCTGATGCGGCCCAGCCTCACCCAGACTCGGCCTCCAGCGGCCCTCAGGTAAACTGAGTTTGAGACCCCTGTTCTAAAAGAGCAAAAGTTGTGAATACCTAGATGAACTGTACACTACTAAAAACTTTAAACAACTTTTTACTTTGACAACTTTTTCCCAAATTTGAGTTGCATTGGGCATATCTTACAGTTGCTCTTTGGTTTTTCTATTTTAAACAAGACAAAAAAAAAAGAACATTCTCTTGTAGACAGTAGCATGTACAGCATCCTTTCATACAGTGACAGAAGATAAAAGTCTGGGATGCTTTAAGCCTTTAACAGTTCTTTAACAATCTCTTATTGTCAGCTTAACACAGAAGCTAATATACTTTTTAATGAACTCTGTAGAAACAGATGACAGTTTAACAAAGAGGTTCTGCAGGTGGAAACTTTAATATCGAAACTGTGAACGTTCTCTGCGTAAGAGCCTGCACAATTCAATCGCAAGGCAATTGAATATATATTTTGCCAGATAATTTTTAACAGGTTAGACACTTGGAGGGATAATGTTGCCATAAACAACAACCAAGAGGTAGAGAGATTATAAAAAAAGAGAAACATTTTAATGTTTTACTATGTAACATACAAATGTTGAGATATAATATAAACATATAAAAAGTGTTTCAACTAATGCAAATAAATTAATAAAAAAATAAGACTAAAGAAAGAAGAAAAGAGAGAGAAATATTTGTAATGTACAACTCACGTCTGTATATGATTAACCCTTTAAATAACAATGCAGTATTAAATGTAGTATTATTAATAATCAATTAATATAGAGGCTCCAGTGCTGCAGTATGTTAAAAATAGAGATTACCTTTGAATCGTTCGTGACTTTTATTTTGACAGCAGGACTCTTATGCTCAACAGTTCGGCATCATATGACACAGATTGAACATGGCTTCAGTTCAGTGGTAGGAAATGTTGACACTTTTACTATTTTTTTCACGCTATCAAACTCAAACGTGATGTTTTTAATGAACATAGGTGTTATGGCAAAGATGTATATTCTACTAAAACGTCTAGCGGTTAAATATAGCTGTAGAGTAAACGGAGGTGCAGAGTTTTGACAGTATGTTTTAGTGCTTAATTCAGAGCCTTTAAAATAATTACTTTGGGAACGTTACCTTACGTCGTACTGAATAAGTACATAGTCAGATACTATGATATTTACTTACACTTACTACGTCTAAGAACCTATCACTGTACGTAACGTTAGTGTGTATATCATTTCTGGTATCTGTGCCATGAAAATATCTTGTTTTTGGTCATAACCAACAATAAAACACATA
Source organism: Danio tinwini (assembly GCA_903798205.1). Lineage (NCBI taxonomy): Eukaryota > Metazoa > Chordata > Actinopteri > Cypriniformes > Danionidae > Danio > Danio tinwini. Next base: position 1,497,488 of record CAIGQZ010033055.1, read on the forward strand.
TGAGAATGTGTACATTTTGTACTTTTAATTTTGTTTCCAGTCATGTCTAGCATTAGTGTCAAAATGACAGCTTTATGTAAATGTGTGTGTTCTGCACAGGCACTCCAGGAGCCGTAAATATGAGAGTGAGTGGCAGGCGAGCCGTTTGGAGGTTTCAGCAGTGGAGTTCAGTGACTATCATCCACTCAAAGCCATCACGGTACAACCACAACTTCCATGCATACTTATTGTACTGTGCCATTTAAAGTATATTACCCTTTATCTGTTAATTGTGGTTTTGCAGGCTAGAGTTGGCCGCCCATGGTAAATTACATTTCTATGACTGTAACTGCTTGTCGATTAGCTCAACCATCTGCTGATCTCCATATATATTGCATGCCATCATCAGAAAAAAAAACTGATAATACTATTAAAATAATCTAATATGTTATTATGTAGTTGTCTAATAAGCAGGGTTCCACAAGTAGGCTAATGTCATTTCTGAAATATCATGAAATATTAGGAATTATAAGGTCTATTCCAGACACTAAAAGTCAGATATGTTTTCTATATAAGTCATGAAATATCATGGATTGTATTATTTCATTGATCTATACAGTTTTAGCATTATTAAAGTTTTTCATGCCATTTTATTTCTCTCCTGCTTGCCAACCTGCAATCATTTTTTTATTCTATAATTTTTTTACAACTTCAAACAGCATAAGTTGTTTTGTTTTGCTAAAACTTAATGGAAGTCAATGAGACCAGAAATCTTAACACGTTTAAGTTACAATAGCTGTGCCACTCGTGTGTGAAAATTAAGGTGGATCAGGTAAAAGTCATTTTTGGATTGATTCGGTTGTTTTAAAAGTGTGTAAAAAAAAACTCTGCCTCTGCTGGACATATTGTTATTGCACATTATGTCTAAAACTAACACCTACAGGTTTTCTTTACCCAACATATGGCAGAATTAATTTCAAGTAACAATTTGTATTTCATTTAGATCAACTTTAAAGTAATATTTTAGTAAAAATACAATATTTTGTGTATGCTAATTGTGTTGGTGTTGATTTTTGGGGTGAATGGGTTAAAGCAGGGGTGTCCTGGAGTGCCGGTGTCCTGCAGATTTTAGCTCCATCCTTGCAGGTGTGTTGAGGCAAGTTGTTTCTAGAAAGCCTGCTTGATTAGCTAACCCAGGTGTGTCTGATTTGGGTTGGAACTAAACTTTGCAGGACACCGGCCCTCCAGGAACGAGTTTGGACACCCCTGGTTTAAAGGGTGGTTCATTGAATGAATAAAAATGAATGAATGGGTTAAAAAAAAGCATTAAAATCTCCCAAATCATTGCATAAATGTATAGATGAGAAGTAAACAAAAAGAATGCTATATAACTTTTATTATTAAATATATATGTATTGTTTAATAATTACACTTGTTATCATTGGGGACACCCTGGCACCGAACACAAGAAAAGGCTGCAAAAATAAACACAGGATAAGGGTTAAATGAAACAAAACAAACTATCTGTATATTTAACTCATTATTAGGCTAAGTTATCTTTAAATAAAACAAAGATGGATATTAAAATCATACAGTCACTGCTTGAAAGGGTTCAAATATGCCAAAGATGCTTTAAAAATAGTAGAATCTGTAGGACATGGGGATTTTTCATCTTTTAAAAACCAATGGCTCCAAACATTTGCTTTTTTCCATATTGTGGACTAAATTTAAATATATTTTATGTCAAATATCTTACTCAGGACAGTACTAAGTAAAGAATATCAAAAATGAGGCAGAAGTGGTATCCTACTCATGCAATTTTTGCTACTGAAACAAACACATTTTGCATTCTTCTTCTACTAATCTTGTCAAGTAAAACATTTTTTTTATTTCATTTTTTAAAAAGCTAAAATGTGTTATAATTAAATACATATCACTTTTGTCTGTCATTAGCCTGCTTGATTATTATTTTTTTGTCAAAAGGTGGAGGTGGTACACTTTGCCCACCTCACAATTCTATATGCAGAAAAAAAAAACTGATTTTGTAATATCTCTTATTTTATCAGAATGATTCACATTTACTTTTGGTAAATATGTGTCTTCTTCTCAGGTGACAGACTCTAAATCTCGGCGTGGAGGGCGGAAAGGCAGCACTTCCTCCTCATCTTCCTCCTCTAGTTCAGTGGCTCCAGATCCACTCAGCTCCATGTTGGATGGGACAGACCCTCTGTCTCTCTTCGCTGCAGCATCCGAGACCCCGACTCTCCCACACAGCGTCTCAGCTGGGGTAAAATTTCCGAAATAAGTTGAAGTATTCGTAATGCTACAAAATGCTGCTGGTGCAGTTATAGAAGCAAAGGTACCGCGATTAAAAAGATCAATATAAATGCTTCAATGAGACAGTTTCAGTTCCCTTTATTTTGTCATTCAGAACATCACAGTAGATGTAATGCAGAATGAATTTACACTCAGCAAGAAAACAAAATAAAACAAATATTTATGAAGGACACCTTTGCAGCAAAAACACTGTAAAATCTAATATAAATAACTATAGAATCTTTGTGATTCATAAATATAGATTCATAGATATATAAATTGTAAACCAATTAAAACACACAAAAGGCCATACTTATATACTAGTGGTGGGCAAAGATTAATCGCATCCAAAACAAAAGTTTGTTTTGACATGATGAATATGTGTGTATTTTATAAGTGTATTATGTAAATGTAATGCACACACCTACATTGAAACAAAACTGTATTAAACAATTTTGTTACAAAGATATTTATTTATATATATAATTTGTATCATATACAGTTGAAGTCAAAATTATTAGCCCCCCTGTTTATTTTTTTCCCCTAATTTCTGTTTAACAGAGAGAAGGTTTTTTTTTTCAACAGATTTCTAATCATAATAGTTTTAATAACTCATTTCTAATAACTGATTTATTTTATCTTTGTCATGATGACAGTATATAATATTTTACTAGATATTTTTCAAGACACTTCTGTAAAGCTTCAAGTGACATTTAAAGGCTTAACTAGGTTAATTAGGTAAACTAGGCAGGTTAGGGTAATTAGGCAAGTTATTGTATAACGATGGTTTGTTCTGTAGACTATTGAAGAAATGTATAGCTTAAAGGGGCTAATAATTTTGACCCTAAAATGGTTTTAAAAAAAATTCAAAACTGCTTTTATACTAGCCAAAATAAGACAAGACATTCTCCAGAAGAAAAAATATTATCAAACATACTGTAAAAATTTCTTTGCTCTGTTAAACATAATTTGAGAAATATTTAAAAAAAGAAAGAAAAAATAATCAAAGGGAGGCTAATAATTCTGACCTCAACTGTACAGAATATTGAACAGAATATTGAACAGAAAATTGAACAGAATAACCAATATATCAACTTATTGCACAACACTTGGACATAACCTTAATCATTTTTGGTGCATTATATATTGACCATAAATGAAAATCCAATTCTAGCAACATTTTTGCTGATAGCACAACATCTCTATCTCTATTGGAGGTGTCAGTGTCAGTATGGTTTAAAAACAATATAGTATTCACTATAAATTACTTTAGTATATTTTCATGTGGGAGTCTGACATTTGGAAATAGATCTGATAGCAGATATTGCAGCCTCTGTTACTTTTTACCTTGCATTTTTTTGCTAACATTTATTATTATTTATTTAGGATATGTGTTTTCACATTCTGATTCCAATGCATAATAATTAAATTGATCTAATTAAATTGATCAAATGACTCTAATTAAATTAATCTTAAGAGCAAAATATTATGTGGAAGAGTGTACTTGCATTGTGATAAAATTATGTTGTCATTCTGGTATTATATAATGAGTGGCATAAAATGACAATAATATCGTTTATCACAATATATTTCAGTGCAATGTATTGTACAGAAAAAATAGATATTGTGACAGGCCTACATATACATATATAGTTGAAGTCAGAATTATTAGCCCCCCCCCCGTTTATTTTTTTCCGTTTTCTGTATCGGAGAGAAGATTTTTTTTCAACACATTTCTAAACATAATAGTTTTAATAACTCATTTCTAATAACTGATTTATTTTATCTTTGCCATGATGGCAGTAAATAATATTTTACTAGATATTTTTCAAGAGACATCTATACAGCTTAAAGTGACATTTAAAGGCTTAACTAGGTTAACTAGGCAGGTTAGCGTAATTAGGCAAGTTATTGTATAACGATGGTTTGTTCTGTAGACTATCGAAAATAAAATTAGCCTAAAGAAGGTAATAATTTTATCCTTAAAATGTTGTTTAAAACATTTAAAACTGCTTTTATTCTAGTCCAAATAAAACAAATAAGACTTTCTCCAGAAGAAAAAATATTATCAGACATACTGTGAAAATTTATTTGCTTTGTTAAACATAATTTAGGAAATATTTAAAAAAGAGAAAACATTTCTAAGGGGGGCTATTAATTCTGACTTTAACTGTATATGTTATATCTAAATATAAATACAAGTTTTCTCAATTATATGCATGCATGTTTGTATTTATATATACAAAATTAATATACACAGTACACACATATTGTATCAACCTTTTATTTTGGATGCGATTAATCATGATTAATCTTTGGCCAGCACTATTAAATAAATGATTGTACAATTTATTACAATAGATATGATGTGTGATATACAGTCTGTAGTTATTTAGCTGTTTATGAACTTGATAGCTCATATTGGCTGTCATTAATATTTTTAAAGTGTGGTCCTGTTCAAAAGTCTTATTGTAACAGGATAAAAGGTGAGACTTTGTGCACTTAGTATGGTTGATACTTTGTGCACAATAGTATTATTTTTTTGTATTAAGTTTTAATTATTTTGAAAACTGTCATATTAGGTATGTATGGAGTTTAGATCTCACAATTGTAACTTTTTTACATTTCTCCCCCTCGGAATTGCAACATAAACACAGAACTCTGACTTTTTCCTGAGTTCTGATTTTATCTTGCAAACTCAGAATGGAACTCAGAACTTTCTTTTCTTTTTTTCCATCATGCTGAGCAAGAACTCTATAAATCCGACCTTTTTTCTTCAGAATTGCAAGATCTGAATTTATAATTGCAAGTTCATGAATAACTAGAAATCATGGGACACAACCTCATAAATTTGAGATGTGAGATAAAAAAAAAAGAAAAAAAAAAGATAAAAATACATTTTAAAAAGTCAGAATTGTAACTAAGAGTCGCATTTACCTTTCAATTGATTAATTCTGAGATGTCACATGCTTCCATTTGAAAAAGTTCCATTATATATTTTTCTGTTTAGGAGTTGGGGCGGAGGCGCAAAGAGAAAGAGGAGGAAGTGGGCTTAGACTTTGAGCCGTGGTCGTCCAAACGTGGAGAGATCCTGTCTAGATTCACCACCACAGAGAAACTGTCTATAGTAGGTGCAGCTGTTTGCAGCATTCACTTATCCTGTCAGTCTTTACACTTGACAGACAATAATAATGATTTATTTCTCTTACAGAATCTCTTCATGGGCTCAGACACGAGTGAGTTTGTTGGTTTTTTGAATGCTTTGTTTGTTTTGTTGATTTGCCAGTTGTTATTGATTGTTGACAAAGAAAAATCCACCATTTAGCTTCAAATTATTTTCAGGTTTGCTTATAATAATAACAATACCAATGCAAATAATAATAACCATAATCATAATAATAAATGCAGCAGTAATAGTAACAAATGAAATATTATTATTATTAATAATAATAATAATAATAATAATAATAATAATAATAATAATTGTTGTTGTTGAAGTAGTTGTTTACCAATAATAATAATAATAATGACTATTATTGTTGTTGCTGTTGTTATTATTTTCATAAAGAATATACTATTATACAATTGATATTATTATTAATATACTATAATAATAATATGCTATTATACTGTTGATATTACTGTCTATCTAAATTGCCAATTACAATTATTTATTATTTAAACTAACTAAAACATTACTTTAAAAACCGTAAAACATTAAAAACTAAAACATTTAAAAACTTAAATGCATTTTTAACAATTAATTGAGGATTGGTACCAGCATATACAATGTACATGTACTATTCTAGCTACTGTAAAAAAAAAAAAAAAGTATACATTTATTTATCCACGTTAACCAGTGATGTGAAAGAAGTAGATATCACTATGCTATGCACTAAGAGTATGCAAAATTGTGCTGATATTGACAAAAGAGTGGACAAAATAGATGCATGTAATAGTTTGTATTGTGTGAAGGTAAAGCGTCCAGTCCCAGCTCTGCTGTCTCAGAGAAGGTGCGCACTCGTCTGGAGGAACTGGATGACCTGGAGGAGGTGCGTTTCATCTGGTCAAGATGAAGCAAGATTTCTTGTTCTTTAATATTTGTTTCTATGCTTATGACTGTGTTGTATATCGTGTGTTCACAGGGCTCACAGAAGGAGCTGTTGAATCTGTCCCAGCAGGACTATGTGAACCGCATTGAAGAGCTCAACCAGTCTCTAAAGGAGGCCTGGAGTTCAGACCAGAAAGTCAAAGCCCTGAAAATCGTCATCCAGGTCTGAACACTTCGAACACGCAGACACAAAGAATATATACATATACACTACTGGTGAAAAGTTAGTTATCAGTAAGAATAAAAAAAATTACTCAACAAGGTGGCATTTATTCAGTCAAAAGCAATCAAAATGGTCAAATTGCAAAATACTATTACGATTTAGAATAGTATTTACTCTTATTGATTTAACCATTTCATGCATGAATTAAGAAAAACATTTTATGGATTTTGTTATTATTATTTTTATAACTTTAATATGACACAAATTGAAATCCATTGTCATTTTTACAAAATATTGTTTTATTTAAAATTTACTTAACTGTCCTCATGCGTGGACACCATGCAACAAAGGTGTAAAATGGGACATAATGACATAGCTGACAATACTGTATGGAATATTGTGTTTTTTTAATGGCCTGTTATTCCATTCATATCAACTCATTTATTAAAAACAATAATAGTACAATATAATAACAATAAAACCCATATTGTAGGAACAATAATAACAGTAGTTATATATATATATATATATATGCAGAAACGTTTGCAGTACGGGTAATTCATGGAAAACATTCACTGCTGATTGTAACAGCTTATTATTTCATCCTTACCTTACCTCATGTTAAATCATCTCAGTTATAGTATTTTTAGTGAGTCTCTGCCATCTCACCCTGTGCCTCATTCTCTCACGATCTCTGTGGTGGTCTCTCTGTATCACTCTCTTCTTCACTCTGTCTCAGAGCTGCTATTTTCTGGCACATACTCATCACTGCTGTCACTGTCCTCTGGAATAGTCTCAATTATTCTGTACTGACTTCTTGACCTATTCTTTCCCTGTTTAGAAGGCAAAATCTTACTGATCCCTATCTTTTAACTAGTGATGTAGTTAAATTAAAGTTAAGTTTAAAGGTAAGCCACATAAGGTCAAAATCAAATCGGTTTACATTTATAATACACATTTCTGGTCTTATTGTGAGTGATTCGTCTGTAAATCACTAATATGTTGTTCAGGACATGTAATTTCAAGAAAAAAAAAAAAACAACAACATCACAATCTTTATCAAAATGTAATTACCTGCTCCATCTCTTAAACAACATTTTTTTACTTTACATTTTCACTCAGTGCTCCAAACTGCTCTCTGATACATCAGTAATTCAGTTTTACCCCAGCAAGTTTGTGCTCATCACGGATATACTTGACACATTCGGTAAGAGTTGCTCATTAAAAAAATATGTTTGTTTGTTCACATTTTGCACAATAAAAAAAAAAAAAAACGTACTGAAAAAAAAAATGTTTACTTGAACAAAAAGTAGAGTAAAATAATTAATATTACTAAGATTTAAAAGAATTGCTTTTTATTAATATGTTAATATGTTAATATTAACATGTTTTTACTATTACTTTTTCCATAAAAAATGCACATGTACAGTGCTCAGTATAAATAAGTTCACCCTTCACAGATCTCTCTTTTAAATTTATATTTTCTATAGGATTATATTACAATAATATGTTTATCCATACACACTAGACTAGTCAGTACCAAAGCCAAAACTGAAACTAGTCTAACAAACAAAAAAAAAAAAAGATCACAGTCCAAACCAATGGTCTAAAAATTTGTAAACCCAAATAACATGTTAGGAGGAAATATTAAATACAAATTTTATAAACTTATATAAAATTATTTTAAATTATACAAAAATATTGGCTAAATTCAGAGAAATGGATAAAAATGTTCATTTTTCAAAAGGGGGAGTATTTATGCTGAGCTCTGTATAAGTATGTGTGTATTTATGTATGGGTTTTTTTCTGAGCCAATTATGATTTATAAACAATTATGAAACACTGACGACTAAGTAATGATGCTGAAAATTCAACTTTGCCATCACAGAATTTAATTTTAAAGCTGAATTCTCATTTAAAGGAGAAGTTCTTTAAAAATGTCAGTATTGAATTAACATCTAAAAGTAAAACAAATACTTTTGCGATGGCCTATTTTAATGTTATGAGACAGTTTTTTTTATCTCAAGACTTTGAAGGAATTCTTTTTAATTATGAATTTAAAAAAAAATGTATCAAAAGTAGATTGTTAGTAGATTGTGTGTTTGTAATTAAAGTTAATGTCCTTTTATTGTTACAGTGCATCTAGAACGTATTCATAGTGCTTCACTTTTTCCACATTTTTTTATGTTACAGCCTTATTCCAAAATGGATTAAATTAATTTATTTCCTCAAAATTCTACACACAATACCCCATAATGACAATGTGAAAAAAGATTTTTTGAAATTGTTGCAAATTTATAAAAAATACAAAACCTGAAAAATCACATGTACATAAGTATTCACAGCCTTTGCTCAATACTTTGTTGATGCACCTTTGGCAACAATTACAGCCTCTAGTCTTTTTGAATATGATGCCACAAGCTTGGCACACCTGTCTTTAGGAATTTTTGCCCATTCCTCTTTGCAGTACCTCTCAAGCTCTATCAGGTTGGATGGGAAGCGACGGTGTACAGCCATTGTCAGATCTCTTTAGAGATGTTCAATAGGATTTAGTTCTAGGCTCTGGCTGGGCCACTCAAGGACATTTACCAAGTTGTTGTGAAGCCACCCCGTTGATATTTTGTTGGTATGCTTTGGGTCATTGTCCTACTGGAAGATGAACCATCACCCCAGTCTGAGATCAAGAGCACTCTAAAGCTGGTTTTCATTCAGGATGTCTCTGTACATTGCTGCATTGATCTTTCCCTCTATCCTGACTAGTCTTCCAGTTCCTGCTGCTGAAAAACATCCCCACAGCATGATGCTGCCACCACCATGCTTCACTGTAGGGATGGTATTAGCCTGGTGATGAGCGGTGCCTGATTTTCTCCAAACGTAATGCAAAGAGTTCAATTTTAGTCTCATCAGACCAGAGAATTTTGATTATTATGGTCTGAGAGTCCTTCAGATGCCTTTTGGCAAATTCCAATACTAAGGAGTGGCTTCCGTCTGGCCACTCTACCATACAGGCCTGATTGGTGGATTGCTGCACAGATGGTTGTCCTTCTGTAAGGTTCTCCTCTCTCCACAGAAGAACGCTGGAGCTCAGAGAGAGTGACCATCGGGTTATTGATCACCTCCCTAACTAAGGCCCTTCTCCCATGATCACTTAGATAGCTTAGATGACCGGCCAGCTCTAGGAAGAGTCCTGGTGGTTCCAAACATCTTCCACTTACGGATGATGGAGGCCACTGTGCTCTTTGGAACTTTCAGAGCAGCAGAAATTTTTTCTGTAACCTTCCCCAGCCTTGTGCCTCGAGGCAATCCTGTCTCGGAGGTCTACAGATAATTTCCTTTGTCTTCATGCTTGGTTTGTGCTTTGACATGCACTGTCATCCCTGCGACCTTATATAGACAGGTGTATGCCTTTTCAAATCATGTCCAATCAACTGAACTTACCACAGGTGAACTCCAATTAAGCTGCTGAAACATCTCAAGAATGATCAGTGAAAACAGAAAACAGAAATGTAGCTGAGCTCAATTTAGAGCTTCACAGCAAAGGCTGTAAATACTTATGTACATGTGATTTTTCAGGTTTTTTATTATTTAGAAATTTGCAACAATTTCAAAAAATCTTTTTTCACATTGTCATTATGGGGTATTGTGTGTAGAATTTTGAGGAAATAAATGAATTTATTCCATTTTAGAATAAGGCTGAAGCATAAAAAATGTGGAAAAAATTAAGCTCTATAAATACTATAAATAATTTAATCCTATGTATTATATAACATTTTTACTTATAAACTGTTTGATGCAGAAATTGAAACATCAGTGTGCACTACAAAACTACAAAAACACACACAACAAAACATTTTTACCACTATCTTTTTTGACATACTTTTTGTGAAAACTCCCCACATATCAACCATTTGTCAGCACTTTTATTAGTGCTTTTTTTTTTTATAAACACCAGCAAAAACTTTAAAGCAGGAAAAGAAAATGTCCATTGACGATGTCCTAATAATGTTCCATGTATGCAGGTGGTCTTGTGTATGACAGGATCTGGTCTATGTGTGCTGACCCTCATCCTCTACCAGGTAAAATAATACTCATCACAACTCGACTTATTCTTATAGTCTACATGACATTTTTTTTTTTTACAAATAATCTCCTCATGAATGTCGTTCTCAGAGTCATTCTCCGCTGATGATGTGAATGATACTGCCAAAGAAACGTGCCTCAACTGGTTCTTTAAAATCGCCTCAATTAGAGAGCTCGTCCCTCGACTGTATCCTTTCTGCAGGCTTTCGAACACTTTTCCATGTGCTGTGTTTTTCTAGCATTTCAGTTCCAGTAATTCATCAACCCAAATTAATAGGTGGTTATTTCTAGGTTTATGTTATAGGGATGCCTGAAATATTGGCAACAATATCAATATTGGCTGATAAATGTAAATTTTTTTAATATTATCATTATCAGTACAAAAGCAAAATTAGTATAATATCTTTAAGCTGATAAATGTTTTATTTACACATGTTGAACCACATGGTGTGCTAAAAACTAGGGTTTTAATCATCACCTCTGAGACATAGCACAAATCAGATGTGTGCCTTACAAGAGCTAATGCTGCTTGATTAGAGAGAAGAATAGATGTCAGCAGTTTGGCAGTTTCTCTTCATGACAAAAAGAGGATACCGATGGAATCAGAAAAGACTCAAAAGAAATTCACGCAAAAGACACGATTTACAAATGCGTAGCATAAAACCAAATTCACTTGTGCAAAACGTTTTGGTAGGTAAACTTAACGTTATGTGGCTAGTTTAACAAACAAATAAATAAATAGGCTAAACAAATAATGATAATTAAGCATAAGTATAAAAAAAACCTTAACTTCATTTATTAAAACTGACGCGATTCTTCTTAGCTCTTCTCTTTGGTGATGTGGCTGTAGGTTGGAGGGCAGGTTATCAGAGCAGTGATCAACCCGATTTAAAATCCTAAATGGCATCAAACATGTTTGAAATGATCCGAGAGGCTCTGATTTGTTAAAAAAAAAAAGATCAGAAAGCGATCACCATTTTAATATTATATTTATATTTTACATATTACTAAAGTACAACAACAGCTTGTTTACGTTCATTAGATGTAATGTAAGTTAAGTTTTTAGTCAGTAAAAGTCAGGAAATTTAATAGTTCTGGCTTGAAGACTGGGCATCTTTTTCTCCGTTCGCCATGCTGAAAAGGATCAGATCTGGCAAAAGGTGTGCAGAGTGGGTCTCATTGAATACAGCTTGGCTGAAAGGTACGAGTCACTTGCCGCTTCTGCCATTAAAGTCTCAAAACACACACACACACACACACACACACACACACACACACACACACACACACACACACACACACACCTATCCAGGACGAGACGCACGTGAAAGAGGATTTGCACATTCTCATTCAGGAAGAACTCTAATGATCTAATTTTAAACATTCAAAACTTTTTGTACACTCTTATACATTTGCAAATGGTGTTTTGCATTTGTGAAACATATTTTATGAATATTATATTATATATTATTTTTATTTTGTGCATGTGAATTGTTTTTTGTGAATGTATATAATTATTTTGCGCACATGAATTTGGTTTTATGCATGTGAATTTGGCCTTTCTTTTGAGTCTTTTCTGATTCCATAGACACCAAACTTGCAAGAGACACAGGTTCATGTGTGAGAAAGTTTAAATGCTTCTCTTCATTAAATAAAAAAAGAGAAATCCCACTCTTGCATTCAAAGATGAAGTAGACAAACAATCTAGTGACATTTCTAGTTGGCCTTTGTGTTAAAAATTTATAAAAAGTCAAGCTGTATCAGAAGAAAAAAAATATTGTATTGGTATTTTAATTTTGGATCATGTTCCGTGATTTTTTTTGCTCTATGCATATTTTTTGTTTGTCAGGCAATAAATTGTATATGTATATAAAATAAACTCGCTCCTAAAAATGAATAATTAATAAAGTTCAGAGATCAGTTCACACTTTTCTGAAGTTAAAGTTTTAAAATTAAAAACAGTTGTTCACTGTTTGTGTTTGCCTTTTGTTTTTGCAATCATGTTTAAAAAAATGTCAAATGTATACTTATCTGCCTATATATCGGCTATTGGCCTCTAAATCTAAAGAGTTATTGATTATCAATCTGAAATTGCATATTGGTGGTTTTGTAGATTGGGTAATTTTTTTTTACTTTAGTTTTTATCTAAAACTTAAATTAAAGACAACAAACAGCAGTATTTTTAAAGCACCGGTGCTTATGATGCTTAGGAAGTTTTATTTACCTTATGAATTAGAATTTTGTTTTGAATTTTATTTTATATAATGAAAAAAATTGTTGTACCTTTAGACAAAAAGGGATCCTGATTTATATAAATGGCATTAACTACTATGTAGTTGCTTAAAAAAAACTATGTGTTACTGTGTTCATCGTGTATTGCTGTACACTTCTGGTGTGTGTAGGTTGAAGAGTGGGTTAAGGTGTAAAGGATGGTTAAAACATGTAATCACAAAAATTACTTACAGATGCAATTACATGCAGGTATTTATTTATTAATCAGTACAATGTAAAACCATGTATTCACACGAAATGTACATTGTAACAAATGAATAATTTCTGTGCAAGTACATATTAGTTAAGGCCACTAAATATAAAGTGGGACCCAAAAAAGTATTTCATGTATGTTTTTTATTCAAGTATGATATTTGTTTATTTGTTACGTCACTTAAGAATATGAAAGTCAAAGGAAATAAGGGATAAAATGCTTGCTTTTATTCTGAAACCCAAAAAGAGCAAAAATATATAGTTTGGTGCAGTTGTTGATGTTTATATGAACAAAACACAAGATGTAGTTCTAATGACTTTTAATAAAAATCAGTGAGAACTTTACAACTGTATAGATGATGAGACATACATTTTTGCTCTAATTGTATGTTTTCTAATAATGTTCATAAGATGGTATTTAAATCCTTAGTTTTATGATTTAAACCAACATAGTTTATATTGCGGTGGACAAAACAATCTATGTAAAATAAGGATGATACATTTCTCAGAAATCTTACAAAAATCGTACATTGCAAGGATTTTGCAGAAAATGACACCTTAAATTTATATCGTGTTAATTTAATTAAATAAACCTTGTTAACAAACTAATAATTAAATAAATGTGACACGTTTATACTGGCTTATCAGAACACTTGAAAGACTAAAAAAAACCCATGATAAATATGTATTGCAATTTTAAAGTGAACCCTTGACTTTAGCACAGATATGTTGAAGCTGCTCTTCTGAAATGCAACCGCTTCTTGACAAAATGGTAAGTAGTGCCATGCTTGGCTTCATGCAGCTAGTTTGACAGCTCACTGATGATGTCATCTCTCTCTCTGTCCTTCAGTGGGATTCAGGAGACGCTACAGAGACTCACAGCCATGATCAGAGGAATAGGAGACCCGCTGGTGGCTGTATATGCACGGGCCTATTTATGCAGGGTGAGAGGAACAATGACTTCTGATTATTTTATATTTATCGACAATTTAAAATAAAATAAAAATTATTAAATAAATTAAATTAAACATTTTTAAAGGGTTAGTTCACCCAACAATGAAAATTCTGTAATTAATTACTCTTACCCTTTGTTCCATAACAGGTCAGTGTGTGCGTTTAATGTAGAGAATACAACATATTGCCATTAGAGTCAGCAGCGCATCATGCAAGCATCATATTAATTAATTTATTAATAAATTGTTTAAATGTACTCGAAGGGGACCTATTATGCCCCTTTTTACAAGATCTAAATTAAGTCTCTGATGTCTTTAGAGTGTGTGTGCCATTTCCACTCAAAATAGCTCATAAAAATGTTTTATAACTCATTGAAACAGCCCCTTTTAGGCTTTGATTATGCCTATGTGTCAGCATAGTGGCAGATTCAAAAACAAGACTAATGTCCTGTGCTAATGAGGGAAAGATCACCCTATTATGAAGCGTTTAAAGGGAGAATGTCAATCAAAGTGTTTCTGCAGACACTTTGACACTATTTTTATGAAGTGTAATTATAAAAAATAAAATTATTAATATTTTTCATTTAGAAGCTGGTTATATTTAGACTGTTGCCACACAACTGTGTTTAAATCCCTTATAAAAAGGGATTTTTGCATATTAGGTTCCCTTTAATAAATTGAGAAATGCAAGTAAAAATATTTAACTTACTTTAAAATATTTTCTTTTATTAATTTAGCTTTGGAAAGATAAGGTTAAATATATAGTTGTACATTTCTATCCATTTAATAACTATTTTCCACATCACTTAAGTGGCATGTGGCATGTTATGAAGGTGGCATGTTATTTACTAATGTAATGTAATGGTATTTATAAAGACACCGAATGACGTGTCTGATAATGGAAGGATGATAGAAATATAAGACAGAGCAGCACCTTTTTTTAGACTCTACATAACTGTTCACGTCAAATCAAATTAGAATCAGGATTCATACTGTATATTATCGACCTTCAGCTATTGTAATGTCAATGTTTAAATTGTGCTAGAGATTTAAAACAACACTCTCCCAACAGTCCTTCATACTCACATCCAGTAGCTCAGAGTTTGTGGCATGAATGAAATGTTTCTGTATGAAAGTGAAACTGCTGAACTGCAGTTAATGTTAAAAAATAAAAAATGAAACACCTGAAATGGCATGAAACTCCTGAGGAAACATTGGATAGCATGATGACGTAATGGCGTTAATTGATCTACATACTACAACAGCATGTCCTGAAGTACTTAAAAATGAGGTCAGTGGGTGAAGAGTATGTGTGGCTGAACCACATTAGATCACATACAGTAAGCATCTTCACTACAATAGCAATCCAATCATGTGCGTTTCTCCCTTCTATTGCATTGAGATCCCATTTTCATCTAGAAGTGTGCACCTGTTATTGGATCGATCAATCAATCAATTAATCAATCAATCTTTATTTATATAGCAACTTAATACAACCAGGAGGCTGCCCAAAGTGCTTTACAATATTAAAAACAAAATTAAACATAACAACTCGTAAGATAGTAAGAACACAAGTGTCAATAAAACAATGAAACAGCATTTTATACTACCGAATATCAAAAGCAAGTCTAAAATATAAGTTTTCAGTTTAACTTTAAACAGTGCCACGTTTGTAATGATGCAAAGTTCTAAAGGGAAGGTTTTTCACAGTTTTGGACCTGCCTCTGCAAATGAACAATTACCCTATTGTTTATACGTGGATCTGGGGACCTACTGTAACATCTGGCCTGCTGATTGTAGGACCCTGTTCGGTTTGGGAACCTTTAAAATGTCACATATATATGAAGGTGCAAGACCAATAAGTGCATTAAAAACAAACAACAGCAGTTTAAAATCAATTCGGAATTTAACAGGGAGCCAGTGAAGAGAGTAAAGTACGGGTGTGATGTGCTCATGTTTGCGACTATTGGTCAGCAAGCAAA
The DNA here is from genome assembly GCA_903798205.1 of Danio tinwini. NCBI lineage: Eukaryota > Metazoa > Chordata > Actinopteri > Cypriniformes > Danionidae > Danio > Danio tinwini. Next base: position 1,513,556 of record CAIGQZ010033055.1, read on the forward strand.
CAGCATCATTTTGCACCAGTTGTAACCGATGAAGTAGATTTGGTTAATTCCAATATAAAGTGCATTGCAATGGACTAGACAAGGGCTGATGAAAGCATGAATGGCTTTCTCTAGATCATGCTGGCTCAGAAATGGCAAAAATGAGAAGCTGGAAAAAGCTTGCCGTGATCACTGAATTAACCTGTTTCTCAAATTTTAAACTACTGTCCAAATTTACAATTTACTCCTAAATTTTAACTGCATGGCTAAAATGTGGGGAAAAGCTAAGGTGATTTGAGGGTGAAAATGCATCTTAAAGTCAGCGTGAAATCACACTTTACAGTGTTTATTTGGTAGCACACATTGTTAATCTTAAAGTGAACAAAATCTTACTAACTATAACGCCCCATTTACACAGGGCGTCAGCTTCAACGCTTCCCATTCACTTTGAATGTGTGACGTCAGGCGTTGCCGAACTGCATTGTAGATCCGTCGGCGCCGCTTCAGTGGCGTTGCTTGTTGCAAATGTTGGGACTTGCTCAACTTTTCAAGCGCCGACGGGCGAATGGGGCGTAATAAATGCTTCAGCTCTAGAATGGCTGTCCTTCTTTGGTGATATCAGTATGTCGGCTTGGGTAAAATATGCTTAGCCACACCCCTCCAACCCTTAGTACAGAAAATAACCCCCACCTCCTACTCAATATTCTTTTTCAATTTGGAAATCATGTCATCATAATAAAATAAAGGTCTGCAGCAACTTCTGGTTCGTGTTGATTGACCTAGTGGTTGAACTAGGGATCACAGTCCAAATTCACAATATTGCTGAAGATTTTTTCATCCAACACACAAACATACACTGGTTGCCAGATTGATGAAAACAACAGAAACGAGCATGCCTGATGATCTCTGTAAGCTGATCAGCTAATGTTTAAGGTTGCATTATTTGTATTGTTTGCTAATTAAAAACCACCTCATGTAAATATATATATTTTTTCGGAGCCTTGTATCTTCACTTATTTGGTCCACCCCTCATACATTAGCTTTCAAGACTAAAATGAAATATTCTTTTTTTTTCTGCCAAGGAAACACGGGGTGCTGAAATATAACTGGGTAAACTGGCAGTGGGCTGAGTTACACAGAGCAGAACAAAAACACATTCCAACATTGAATGCACATTTTGAAAGTAATATAACTGACTTTGGCATGTTACTTAAATAACATGCAAAATTTTATGCTTTAGAAGAGTCAACAACTTGCATACAACATCTTAATACCAGGTGTAAACACGGCCTTACAAGGCGGATGATACAACGAGCAAGAAATGTTGTAGATTTTCAAATTGCTTTTCTCAGGTGGGCATGGAGGTGGCGCCGCATCTGAAGGACAGTCTCAATAAGAATTTCTTCGATCTGCTGGCCTCATTTCGTCAGATTCATGGTGACAGTGTGCAGAATCAGCTGGTGCTGCAGCGGGTGGAGATTCCTGTTTATCTGACTCTCTATTCTCCTGCCATACACTGGATCCTGCAGTGTGTGGCATACAGAGCACCTGAGGTACACACACACATCATGTTTTAGCAATTATTTAATTGCTTTAGTTGTTAAATTTTTATTAGGTCTAAGTTCAGTTTAAAATTTGGTGTGAAATATTTCTACCTGATGAACTCATACTTTGACATGTTAGAGTATTTCTTTTCATTCAGTATTTTATTATATCTATGTTGTTTTATGTGGAGCAAAAGTGGCATCTGCAAATTAATTTGTTAAAGTTTACATTAGTTAGCTTTAGTTACTGTATTAACTACCCTTATGTGAATAATGAGAAATACATTTATTGCATTATTTTTTATCTTTTGTTAATGTATTTGTTATATATGAAAAAAAAAATACTGTTTATTGAAAGTTCCTATTATTTACGGTCTGTTAAATATGTGGAAAGGTACTTTTTATTTAATTTAGTCTGGTAAGCTTTGTAAGGGCATTTCCAAGTGTTTATGAACAGATGTGTTTAATCTGCTTTGTCTTTTACAGGTTCTGCTAACTGAGATGATGGACAGATGCAAGAAGTTAGGCAACAAGTAAGATCTCACCACTGAGGCACTTTTCAAAGAAAAATAACTGACTTTACATTGTTTTTCAGATAAACACGTATGATAACTTAACATGTTTCTTAAATAACTACAAACATATTGTAGTTTTGTGCTTTTAGAATAGTCAAAAACATTGCATACAGCACCTTAATACCAGGGGGAACAGTGCATTACATGGTGGATGATACAACAAGCGAAAAAGAAGTTAGAGTAACAAGTAAGATCTCACCACTGAGGCACACTGCGAATATAAGATTTACTGACCTATTAAAATCATGCACCTTAAGATCTCTATGCTCTATGCTATGATCTCTTGCTGACGAGAGTGAGGCATTTATTTAAAACAAAATCCTAAAACAGGTGAAAAAGGAGAACCATCCAATCAGTTCCCATTTTACTAATATGTAAGGGTGGGCTTTGTGTACTAATAAACAGCCACCCACCCCCATTTAGCATTGTGCTTACATGGGCAAGCGTCTTAAAAATCTACAGTATATTTAGTCATGTCAAGTTAAGCTTTATTGTCATTCCATTTCACGTGTGTACATAAAGTGACTTAAAATGTTGTGTCCACCGTGATACAAATAAATAAACATAAATATCAACAGAACACTGAACATATGAGCAATTTTTAAAAGCTAAACAATACATGGCTAACTTACTTGAGCTGTAACCTAACTATACATACTATAAATAGTTGACTATACACATAACCCAAGACTTTACATAAAACAGTACAATATTGTGCTAAATAGGTATTTACGGTTAAAAAGCAAGAAGTCCACAATAATTTGTGTTGCTTTCACGAGTAAACATTTGTTTTATCTTATTTAGTACTTCTAACATGGAGTTCATAAGAAAGTGTTTGCTGCATATATAGAGAAATGTGTGAGTATTTACACTTCAATATACACTCATTGTTTGTGTTTCCCTGTAGTGCTCTCCTGCTAAATTCTGTCATGTGGGCATTTCGGGCAGAATTTGTTGCAACGAGAGCAACAGACTTCATTGGCATGATCAAAGACTGTGATGAAGCTGGATTTCCCAAGGTGACAGACACACGCACCCAATAACAAAACTACAAACATGTCATAAATACTTCAGTTTCATAATGTATTCTCATGATCCTCTGTGTTGTTCAGCACTTGTTGTTTGCGTCTCTGGGCCGCAGTCTATCCTGTGCTGATCCCCCAGAGAGCGAGAGACTTTCTATACTCAATGAAGCCTGGAAGGTCATCACTAAAGTTCGCAGCCCACGGGTAAACACATCTGTTGATCTCTGAATGTTTTAAAAAGGCAGAAACTATGACCATATTCAGGGATAGCTTGTCAGCCCTGTGATATCACGTTGTCGCTGGTCAGTTTTATTATATTTAAATGCAATTGTGTAGCCCGTATACACAATACCAGAAGCCAACACACTCTGCATGTATCACGAGTTGTTTCTCTGTTGTATATCTCAATCATCTCCTTGCTCTCGAGGTTGTGAATCAGTAAGTCGTTTAATCATTCATTCATTTTCCTTCGGCTTAGTCTCCATTTCAGAGGACGCCACAGCGGAATGAACCGCCGACTATTCCAGCATATGTTTTACGCAGCATGCCCTTTTAGCCACAACCCAGTATTGGGAAACACTCATACACACTAATTCGCACACATACTACGGACAGTTTAGTTTATTCTATTCACATGCATGTCTTTCGACTGTGGGGAAAACCTGAGCACCCAGAGGAAACCCACGTGAACACCGGTAGAACATGCAAACTCTGGAAAAGGACTGGAAACAGTGTCCTTCTTGCTGTGAGGCAACAGTGCTAACCATTAAGCCATTGTGCCATGCTTCAATAGGTTGTGTTCACAATTTTTAGCACACTTACAGGACCGTGATGAGCTTTGTTCACTAGTACATTCGCATGGACACCAATACTTATATGATTAAGACAACACTCTAATTAAGAGTCTAGAAGTGCAGAACAGAAAAGTAAACACCTTAATCAAACTTTTATCGTCATGTAGGATTTTGTGACAGGATATTCCATACACAAACAGATGTTTGACACTATTCTCTGCAGCTACTGAAATAGTAAAGGACCACAGACACATGCATTTCAAAATGCACACACCCGGTGAACTCCTGGAGACTCGTCACACCTGCCATCATCATCACTGAACACACTTTTATGCTGTCTTTGAAATGCAGACATTTAATATAGTTCAGTGTGCGGTATAAAATTCCATTAAAACAACACTCTCCCAACAGTCCTTCATACTAACATCCAGTAGCTCAGAGGTTTTCACTGGGGCATGAAAGAAATGTTTTTAAAAGAGTGAAACTTCTGAACTGCAGTTAAAAAAAATGAAACAGCTGAAATTACATTAAACTCCGGAGGAAACATTGAATAGCGTGATGATGTAGTGACATTAATCGATCTACAGATATGGCTACTGAGAATGCGCAAGTGATTTAAAGAAATGTTGCACGTCTCCACATGGTATACATGGCCAGCAGGGGGCAGTTATGTAACATAGAGAGCATACTGAACTGATATACTGTAGCAGCCAGAGCACGTGAGCTAAGCGGTGTGAAAAGCGACATTCTTTCTTGTGCTTTTTTTCTTTCGGTACAGGTTTTTTTTTATTAAGAATTTAATAGGCCTAAGTGATCAACTGTGTATTGTTTAGCCTATTTATTTAAGCAGCTGTGTGTGTTATCTTATACTATATAGTTTAACTGACTGTTAGTCTATTTTAAACTAGGAGCTCTAATCATAATTCAAATTACAAAGTCGCTTCCACGACCACGTCTTATTAAAGCATATCCTTGTTTTAATTAAAGTTGTACTTTAATAATTGATTATGAAATGGAATAATAAATGGAAAAACACATACAGGTACGAAATTCAAATCGAATAGATTCTAAAAATAATTTTTAATTGAAGTCATAATATGTAGGCTAGCTTAAAGAGAACTATTCTAAACACCTGCCGTGAATTTGACGGCATGTCATCAGGGCTCCGTAACAATAATACTACTACAACATATACTACAACATGTAAAACAGGATCCTGAAAGGAACATTCTAAAAGCAACTCACGTAAACACCTTAATCATATCATTGCCTTATTTAGGTTAAGGTAAATAATTTGATTACTGATGTCCGTTTAAACATAGTCACGTGACAAACCGTGACAAAAATAATTAGGATATAAGTAAAGATTGTATTTCTTGAAGAAATTTTTCCTACTGTAAATTATATTACAACTTCATTTCTGAGTAGTATTAGTATTTGGACCATTGTAAAGACGGTTTTCTCAATATTTAGATTTTTTTGAACTCTCAGATTACAGATTTTCAGTCGTATCTTGGCTAAATATTGCCCTATCCTACACAGAATGTATGTGTACTGTATGTGAGTATATATTTGATTAAATCTATTCACTGCATGATGTTGTTTTTTGTTTGCATTTTTCCTGTAACTCAGGATTATATCAACTGTGCTGAGATCTGGGTCGAGTTCACTTGCCGTCACTTCACGGTAAGATATTATTAGTGAGAGAGATTTTTTTTTTTTAATTCTGACTTTTTTTTAAAAACTTTATTAAACTTTATTAAATAAATCACAGGGGGGGGGGGGAGGGGGGGACGACATTTCAGCTGTGTGCCCTCATCATTCTTTAACTCTTGCTGCTTAAATACACATATCATTTCAGGTGTTCACAATCAATTAAGAAACAGGTGTCAATAATCTCTTTGAATTAAATTCTTAATTAAAATCACAATGTCACGCATTAGTAAGAGGTGAGAAAATAATGAATAAATAAATACATTAAAAAAAGTAATATATTTTTATAAAAAATATTTCTCCTGGCATTTTTTTATCTATCTTTTTAAAATATACAGTGCATCCAGAAAGTATTCAAAGCACTTTACTTTTTCCACATTTTTTATGTTACAGCCTTATTTCAAAATGGATAAAATTTGTTTATTTCCTCAAAATTCTACACACAATGCCTCATAATGACAATGTGAAAAAGAGTTTCTTAAATTGTTGCAAATTTATAGAAAATAAAAAAACCTGAAAAATCACATGTACAGTACATACGTATTCTCAGCCTTTGCACAATACTTTGTTGATGCACCTTTGGCAGCAATATGCTTATTTCACGCGGCCGCCATTTTAAAACACAAAAGCGAGGCTGCGATGGGAAGAAACCCGGAAGTATAGGTTCAGCATTGAGTGACCATCGGGTTATTGATCACCTTCCTGACTAAGGCCCTTCTCCCCCGATCACTCAGCTTTGATGACCGGCCAGCTCTAGAAAGAGTCCTGGTGGTTCCAAACATCTTCCACTTACAGATGATGGAGGCCACTGTGCTCATTGGAACTTTCAGAGCAGCAGAAATTTTTCTGTAACCTTCCCTAGCCTTGTGCGGAGAGACAATCCTGTCTTGAAGGTCTACAGACAATTCCTTTGTCTTCATGCTTGGTTTGTGCTTTGACATTGTCAACCCTGGGACCTAATATAGACAGGTGTGTGCCTTTTCAAATCATGTTTAATCAACTGAATTTACCACAGGTGAAAGAATGAGGTTAAAGAATCATTACACTGACAAAGGCACACATCTGAAAATAAGTTTTCTTTAGTTTCTCCTGTGATTTATTTAATAAATAATTCACATTACCACGTACTTGTCATTTGAAGAAATTTGGTCACCACAAACGTATCTGGTAGAGCTCTGAGATTTACATTTAATTTATTAATCTGACTTTTTTATAATGTCATTTCAAATTTCTTCCCTGTAGAAACGGGAGGTGAACACTGTTCTTGCTGATATCATCAAACACTTGACCCCAGACAGAGCTTTTGAAGATGCGTATCCACAGGTACGGCAGAAACATACAGTAGATGTTATGATGTTAAGATGACATTGATGATGTCAGAGTGTTTCATTGCTCTTCTCTTGTTTCCAGTTGCAGTCAGTGATTAAGAAGATCCTCACCTACTTCCATGATTTCTCACTGCTTTTTTCTATGGTATGAACACAGAACTGTGCTTTATTCAGTATTGAATTTAGATCACATTCTCGGTTTAAATTCAGTGTTGTTAAACAATAACTGCATTTCACTATATTTAAAGAGATAGCATATTTAAAAAAAATGAAAATTATGCAACTAACCATTTACTCATCCTCCACTTGCCTAAACCTGTTCGAGTTTTTTTTCCTCTGTTGAACACAAAGGAAAATATAATGCAGAGTACTGGAAAAACGGCTTTTAACAAAAAACAACATTTTTTTTTTTAGTTTTCCTTTTAAGGGAGTAGAATTCAAAGTTAGTTTAAAAAATTGATTGACCTTTACGTATATAGCCAAACATTTAGTTGAAATGCCACCTTTTAACATTTCTATTTAGTTTATTTTAATTTTTTTGGTAATTCAGTCAATTAAATGAATGCAACACTTTTATATACAACACTTCTAATATACTACAAATTAACTGTGAAATGGAGGAGTGAAACAGAAATCAGAATTAGCTGCATTTTATTAAATGGTAAATCTGAGAATAAAAAACGTAAACATTTATTTATTTATTTATTTTAATTTTTTTTGCAGACATGTTTTGATACACAAGCCTTTACCGACCAGGCATAGAGTTATAACAAATCAAATAAAGTCAAATAAAACACCATGAAAGTGGCCACCAAACCAGTTTTATGACAGATTTGAAAGCCCTGTGTTATACAAAGCTAATCTAACAAATAGGATTTTTACACATTTATATCCACAAACACACATCTTTAGTACTCGCCTTGTTTGCTAGTTGAGGATTAAATAATTTAAAGTTACCTAAAAATATTTTTCTATTCACGTCTGAAAATTAATGATTGGGGATTGTATTTTTATTGTATGGAACAATTTGTTGAGCAAATTCATTCTACATATTAGAGAATGATTAGACAAATTTTCTTTTAACTCTCTACCTCATGGTGTTGCCATATGGCAACATGATATTTATGTTCATTTCCCTGTTACTGTTTCTTTAAGACCAACATTCAATTTATTTTGTTGGAAAGAGAAGACCCTAGTTTAGCTAATGATATGCTTTGGTTAAGTCCCATGATGTGCAGTGTTTTTCTGTGGCGCGATTTCTGACAGACTGGCGTTTATTGTAAGTAGTTGCTGAATACAAATGTAAACGTCAATAAAAACAAAGAATCAAACTATGTCAGATCCACAAAAAAATCTGAAACATCACCTCCAGTAAGTTATGATGACATATTCACAACTCAAAAAAGTTTTCATCAAACTAGTTTTATGTAAATCGATCAAATGTATGTGTTGCCAAATGGCAACACTGTCCAACAGTGGAATGCGCAATATTGCAATGAGTTAGCTAGCTAGCAAGGCAAGCTGTGAACTGTTAAGTTGTAACAATAACAACATGAATGCTAGTAATAAGTTGTTGATTAGTTGTATGTTATTGGCATTTGCATTATGGATAAAATCTACTTTTGAATAGATATGAATACTGGGAACTGTGTATTAGCGAGCACCACCATGTTCTATGGTAAGTTAAACAAGAAAAGGAAAGAACTAACTTTTCCTGCAGATAAAAATAAGGATGAGATGGGTTTTAATGACCATGAGAATGATGCAGATTGGACATTTGAAGAGCAGTGATGGAGGTAGTTCAGGTAAATTAGCTCAGAGGCAGATAAGACAGGCGTAGTATAGTATAAAGTATAATATATAAATATTGTTAGCTAGTAGCAACATTATTCTGATGCATCTGGATATACCAGATTTGTAATTTATTTGTTCTAATATTTACTGGAGAAAATATTTTTATTTACTGTATGTTGTATACCAGATAATGCAATATGTTTGTTTTCAATAATATTCAGCAAAAAAGAACGGAATGTATGTATAAGGTGTCATTTATAAGTTCTGTGTTAAAGCTTATAATACTGCAACACCAATTAAATCAAAACAAACAACAAAATTAGTAATTATAAGGAAAATTAGAAAATTGCAATTTCTAAGTTAGATCCAACATGTCATAAAGTACCTTAAATATCGTTTGGGGTTATTTCGATACTGGTGCTAAATCGATACTTTTAAAACGATACCGGTGCCAAAATGGAGCCTGAACCGATACTTTTGAGCCACAAAATTATGGTGGATGACTCTAGAAAAATCTTTTATTTGACAAAAATTTCTTTAATCATTTTAATTGAACAATATAATTGGTTTAAAGCATACATCAATTCATATTTTATATATTTAAATTGAATTGCATTAAAATATATTTTTTGATCATTTGTTTGTTAGCATAAATGCAAGATTTGCATAATGCAAATAACATTACATTAGCTTACTACTAACCTGTGGAAAGGCTGTCATCAAAATCAGGGAACACCTTTTTTCTAGGGTTGGGGCTAGGGATTACGTTTACATGGACATCAGCAATCTAATTATTTGCCTTAATCTGAATAAAACTGTAATATGATTAAGGTGTTTACATGAGTTGCTTTTTAAATCTTCCTTTCATGATCTCGTTTTGCCTGTTATAGCACAGAGACTGATTAACGTCATTGCGTCACCAGCCTATCCACGTTTCCTCTAGATTTTCATGTAATTTTGGGTGTTTCATTTTTAGTCTTTTGACTTTAACTGCAGTTCGGCACTTTCACTTTCATTCAGCAACATATTGTCCTGTATTGAGGTATTAAATGAGAATATGATGTGAGGGCTGGTGGAAGAGTGTTGTTTTAATGGAATTTGATGCCATACGTGGAATGGAAAGAAAAAACCTTTTGATAGAATTTTGTGACGGTGGTCCTTTAAGGTAATCAAAAATGCCTGTTTAAATGATAGACTCTTAATCAGAGTATTGTCTTAATTGTATTAAAATCAGAGTATTGGTGTCCATGTAAACATACTCAGTGAAAGTGCCAGAATATGTCGCAAGCTGTCAAAGACATTCCTCGAAGTTCGACGTGTTTCCCCTTTTACGGACAACTTTTGTAAAGCATCTGCTTCACGTTGCTGTATCAGAATACTTGCTTGTAAAATATAGCCATACTTTAGAACGCTTAGTTTAAGCAAATTTGATGAACGCAAACATTCGTGTTGATGACTCTGAAGGGAGTCGCTTACCGGATGCGCTGTACTGCACACGTTGTCTACTTGCGTGCGTTTTTTAAGCAACAAGAACAAACGCCTAACATCGCAGTAGGTGTCCGTATCCCTCATAGTTGTTTAGAATTAAATGTTAAGAGATGGTGTGACACAACGCGCACCTATGTGTGCCTTTGATGTACCCCTTGAAGCTTCTTATGTCCTTGTCGCAGCATTGAAATTAGGCACCGAAATTCATATGCTGATTCGGTCCTTGAGTTTTACTAATGGAATTGCTATGTTTTGTTTTGAATTTCTTTGCCTGACTCTCATTTCAAGTCAGATTCATTCTATATGGCCTATTCAAAATCCTTAACATTGAACCCAAAATAAATTGTTTTACAGGAACTCTAACAGGAACAATATAATATAATGTAGTGTAACTATAACAATTGTTTTTAATGATTGCAGGAGAAGTTTTTGCCCTTTTTGGACATGTTCCAGAAAGACAGTGTGAGGGTAGAGGTGTGTAAATCCATCATGGAGGTCTTCATCAAGTATGTTTGTCACTCACTATTCGGTATCTGCTTTACCATGTTGTCAATTAAAAGGGTAGTTCACCCAAAACTGAACATTCTGTCGTCATTTACTCACCTTTTACAAACCTGCCGTTTCTTCTCTTGAACACAAAAAGATATTTAGAAAAATGTTGAAAACTGGCAACCATCGACTTCCATAGAATTTGTTTTACCTACTGCGGAAGTCAATGGTTACTAGTTGCAGACATTATTTTATATGTTATTTTCTTTTGTGTTCAACCACTTGAGGGTGAGTAAACACTGAGTACATTTTCATGTGTGGGTGAACTATCCCTTAAAGTGTTTAAACTGACAGTGCGGTTATACTAAGCAAATTTCTTTTTTTGATTAGACACCAGCAGGAACCAACGAGAGACCCGGTTATTCTCAATGCGCTGCTGCACATCTGTAAGACCATGCACGACTCTGTCAAGTGAGTGAGCTGTACTGTTCACTGGTGTGAAAAAGTGTTTGCCCTCTTACTGATTTTCCACGTTTGTCTTGATCATCAAACAAATGTAACTTTTAGTCAAACACTATAACACAAGTCATAACACAAGTATTTTTATCATAACACGAGTAAACACATCATGCAGTTTTGAAATGAAGGTTTTTATTTTTAAGGGAAAACAAAATACAAAACTACATAGCCATGTGTGATAAAGTGTTCGCCTTTTATACTTGTTTTCACACAGAGCTATGTAGTTTTGTCTTAGTTGTCTTAGTGTATAGCATGGTGTGTTTACTTGTGCTATCTTTGACTAATTAAATTAGTTTGATGATCTGAAACATTAATGTGTGACATGCAAACAAAATAAAAAATCAGTAATGGGGCAAACACTTTTTCACACCACTATATATCAGTGACTTATAAAGCTGAGTCGGAGAGATTGACATGTTTGCATGCGCTCTGTGTTTTTTTAGTGCTTTAACTCTAGATGATGAAAAAAGATCTCTGGCTCTGCTGATCAATGGTTTTATTCGTATGGTGAGTGACTGTTCTACATTTAATTCTAGAAAAAAAACATCCTATCTGCATGAATTAAAAGCTAGTTTACGGTTTTAAGAACTGCAATCATGTGAAAACTTTGAAATGTGTTGTTCTATAGTAGTCACAGAGTGATGCAGTATGCAGTATTTCTTTGATTTTTGCTTATTATTAGTATTCATATTATTAAATGGCACCTATTTTACAAGATGTAAAAGATCTTGTAACATCTTTTACAAGATGTAAGATAAGCTTTTGGTGTCTCCAGAATGTGACTGTAAAGTTTCAGCTTAAAATACCCATCAGATTATTCATTGTAGCCTCCAGAATATGCACCTTTTGGTGTCTTGACTACAGCTGTTTTGTAGCCTGTGGCTTTAAATCCAAATGAACTGCTTCTCCTCGCTCACCGCTCCGACGTGCGTATCAGATAAACAGCACAGTGATAGAGACAGACTCAGATGAAGCTGAAATACAGCTCATTAGTCAAAAATACCAAGTAAGTTTATTTGATGTATTTGTGGTAGAGTTTATTAAAGCCTTTCTGAAACGATGAGTCACACACAAATGCCATTTGCAGTACACACTCAATATATGCATGTTTACTGACACCATGCGTCTGTGGTGATTATAGCGGTTAAGATTTAGCAATGTTACTGTCTTTATTACAAACATGCTCCGTTTTAAAAACTTTTTGAACTTATAAAAATCACTGAAAGTTGGAACAGATATTTTAATCCAAGTTTATTTGTTGGGTGGGAAAAATCCCACTCCTATGTCATGTTGCGGTGCGCCTCCAAATCACTTGGTTTCTATCAATCCAATATGACAATAGACACACTATACCTACACACAGTTCTGTCTAAACAGCTTACACAAGTTGATTTTTATCAAAGTTGTCCTTTAAAACTAAGATCATAAAGCATGATTTTTTTTTACTTTGAACAATAATAGAGCTATACTTGACCCATCTTCTAGAGTGTTGATGGAATATAAATTTATATAATCTAGTTCCAAATTAGCAATAATCTAAATATAACTGAAAATTTATATTCTTTGGTTTTTTTTAATTAGCCCAGTTCATTTAAAACTCTATCAGGGTGTGACAGACCTTAAAGTCTCTTGGTTTCCTGAGCACTGACTGTGCCAAAGTGATGCAAATGCTAAAGGCATCATCTCAACAACTCTTCTTTTGTCTTTGGGTGATACTTTCAAACTTGTCAACTGGCCGGACGTGTTCTGACTCCAGGGCCCGGTTTTTCAAAAGGTTTAATCTGGATAAAATTGATCCGGATTTAGTAATCCTTTTTCTGCGATCTGTGATCACGTAATCCAGCTTACTTTTTAAGTTACACATGAAACATACAACCAGTTTTTCAAAGCAACATAGGATTGGATCAATCTGATCCGGATAGGAACTTTTCAGGATCACTAAATCTGGATAACCAGTGCTCAAACAGGATAGGAAATCACAAAGTAGAACTTTAGATATTTAAAAGAGCAACAATTAGAATAGCCAGTGTGGGGTCAATATAACTTTATTTTTATTTGAAATGAAAACGCAAACATTTAAAAAAAAAACTAAAAATAATTTCAAATATAGATGTATTGAATTAAAAAAAGACTTAATGCCAAAAACTCCACAATAGTATCAGACTTCCTCATCTGATGTGGAGAAACCAGCTTGTCTGAGTGAGCGTAGCCTTTAGGAGGTGGATCTCAAGTCTGGCCTTGGTTTGCTGCAATTTGGTCAGAGTCAGTTGTTCCTCTGCCAAACGAAGCTGTGCTTCTGCCCTTTCAGTCGCTTTTTGCAATTGTTGAAAATTATAAAAAAAATCAGTGATTGCCATTCTTTGCATTTTTTGGTTATTCTGTTATCATTGCATACATCATTAATAAATATTCTAAAAACAAAAATATTTTTACATTGTAATGAGTATATGTATTTTATTTAGTGACAGAATGAAATTGTTTTTGGTCAATTTTGACAGCTGTTTGGCAGATTATTTTATGAGGCCAAACTCTTTCTACTTTGCTGTAGGCCTATACTGAAAGGCTAAATACGTTAAAGCCTACCTGACGGATAAACAAATACAATTAAAACCTTTGACTAAATAGGATCTCTTGTAAGATACTGCTGCATGATCCAAATATAGGATTATTTGATACATTTTTTAAGTTTTCATTACATTTTGGGCATGAAATCCACGCTGAATCCACCCTTCTGATGGGATCAGTTTAATCCAGATTTTTTGGATCAAAGTGATCTAAATCCTACAAAAAAGGTCTGAAAAACCCAAACTAAAGGTTTGATCCAGATCAAAACCAAGATTGGATTACATGATCTAATCCGATTATGTAATTCGTTTTTACTTTTGAAAAACCCATTTTCAAGATTTAATCCAATCCGTTATCCAAAATCCTAGTGGAAAAACCGGGTCCAGTACATCATTTGCACACTTTGTTTTCATGCTAAAATGTATTGTGAATGGGTACTTATATGCTGATGAGATCGGGGCTGGAAAGGCAATTTACCCTGCTGACAACAACACTTAATTTGCATGCTTTGTTTAGATTTGTCCCCACCTCTGTCTGTAAAATGTATAAAAACTTTTCTTTACTGTGCTTGCTGTACTAGTTCAGAGTTCTTTCAATGACACCACAGCGACACCAAGTTCCTTATAAAAGGATTCTGCTTTGAAGATACCCGAAATTTCTCCCTGGTTTTTGGCTCGTCTTAGAATTTCACAACAGTTTTGGTGTTTTAAGCCAGATAGAGAAATTTACAACAGTCTTCTTAGCAGCATATAAAACAAAATAAATGAAAAAAAAAAAACTTATAGGTTACCTTGTATTAGTTATAACCAAATGCAAAAGAAATTCTAAAAGTTTTATATGGAATTTTCTATTAAGTTTTTATATGGAATTTTGTGTTTGCTTGCTATTCGCACTTCCGCTCAGGATAGCAAATTTTGTACAAAATCTGAATTGTGAAATATTATAAGGAAAAAGTTGCAGTTTATTTTATTATTAAACTGTTTAAAATTTGTATTCTGTTGCGAAAACTGGAGGATTCTTTAAAAATTTAAAATGAAAAAGAACAGCTTTTATTTGGAATGAGGATCTTTCGTAACATTTATAAAATGTTTAGTGTTGTATAATCAATGTAATGTATCTTTACTTAATAGAAGTAAATAATTTATTTTAAAAAACTTTCATACTCTAAAGTTGTTATTTTTTTTACTGTAAACTGATAGTGTATCAGCATGATGATGTTAATGATCAGCATAATAATATTAATGTTTTCTTGTTGCATGCTAGTACAGTGCATCTGGAAAGTATGCATAGCACTTTACTTTTTCCACATTTTTTTATGTTACAGCCTTATCCCAAAATGGATTAAATTCATTTATTTCCTCATAATTCTACACACAATACCCCATAATGTTTATTGTAAAAAAAGATTTTTTGAAATTGTTGCAAATTTATTAAAAATAAAAAACCTGAAAAATCACACATACAGAAGTATTTACAGCCTTTGCCGTGAAGCTCTAAATTAAGCTCAGCTACATTCTGTTTCCACTGATCATTCTTGAGATGTTAAAGCAGCTACAGCAATTCAGTTGATTAGACATGATTTGAAAAGGCATACTCCTGTCTATATAAGGTCCCAGGGTTGACAGTGCATGTCGAAGCACAAACCAAGGATAAAGACAAAGGAATTGTCTGTAGACCTCAGAGACAGGATTGCTCGAGGCACAGAACAATTTCTGCTGCTCTGAAAGTTCCAGTGAGCACAGTGGCCTCCATCATCCGTAAGTGGAAGATGTTTGAAACCACCAGTACTCTTCCTAGAGCTGGCCAGCCATCTAAGCTGAATGATCAGGGGCCTTAGTCAGAGAGGTGATCAATAACCTGATGGTCACTCCCTGCCTAGAATTTGCCAAAAGGCATCTGGAGGACTCTTAGACCATAAACTAAATTCTCTGGTCTGATAAGACTAAAATTGAACCCTTTGCAGAGAATGTCAGGCGTTATGTTTGGAGAAAACCAGGCACCGCACATGACCAGGCTAATACCATCCCTACAGTGAAGCATGGTGGTGGCAGCATCATGCTGTGGGGATGTTTTTTTAGCAGCAGGAACTGGAAGACTAGTCAGGATAGAGGGAAAGATGAATGCAGCAATGTGCAGACACATCCTGAATGAAAACCTGTTTCAGAGTGCTCTTGATCTCAGACTGGGATGACGGTTCATCTTCCAGCAGGACAATGACCCAAAGCACACCACCAAAATATCAACGGAGTGGCTTCACAACAACTCAGTGAATGTTCTTGAATGGCCCAGCCAGAGCCCAGACCTAAATCCTATTGAACATCTCTGGAGAGATCTGAAAATGGCTGTACACCATCGCTTCCCATCCAACCTGATAGAGCTTGAGAGGTACTTCAAAGAGGAATAGGCTAAATGTCCCAAAGACAGATGTGCCAAGCTTGTGGCATCATATTCAAAAAGTCTTGAGGCTGTAATTGCTGCCAAAGGTGCATCAACAAAGTATTGAGCAAATGTTGTGAATACTTATGTACATGTGATTTTTTTTCAGGTTTTTTATTTTTAATGAAAATCTTTTTCACATTGTCATTATGAGGTATTGTGTGTAGAATTTTGAGGAAATAAATTAATTTAATCCATTTTAGAATAAGGCTGTAACATAGAAAAAGTAAAAAAAAAAAGGAAGCGCTATGAATACTTTCCGGATGCACTGTATATTACAATGATTTTTTACTAATCATGTGACTCTGAAAACTGGAGTTTTTGTTGTATTTTTAAAAAAACAAAAGCATTTTTGTGCATGATTTGTGCCTTTTAATAATAATAATAATAATAATAATAATAATAATAGTAAAATATCAAAAAATTTGAACAGTACTATAGAAGACATTAGGTCAGCATCAAGTGGAATTTCTACCATAATCAGCAAACATTGGCTTCTATAACAACTCCAATGTAACCTAAAGTAACTCTTTATATGTTGTTTTTCCATCAGGTGTCTTTTGGGAGGGACTTTGAGCAGCAGTTAAGTTTCTGTGTGGAAGCACGAGCTACCTTCTGTAATTTAGAGCCTGTCATCATTCACCTCATACATGTGAGCTCCTCTGCCTTAATGCTTATTTTAGAAATTACATCACAAAGTCATTAACTCTTAAGTATTTGCTTTTTATTCATTGATAAACCCCAGTTTTGTGGAAACATGTATTGTAAAAAGTCTCACAATGCTAGCACAAATTGGCTTAATCTACAAACAACTTTATTATCATGCCAGGCTATGTGGTATTGATGAACTTCTGTGTTTGCATCTATCTGCAGTTAATAATATCTCTATTAAAAAGTCTGATTCTCATGTGTTGATGTCATTGTTGAGAGATCTGTAGAATCTGCTGCTGACTCGTGACTTGATGAATGCCTGTTTGCTTATGATACAGTGGATAAAAGCACATTATTTAGAATTGCTTGTCTAAAACTGTGTTATTCATTGGTAAAAAGTTAGAATTCAACTATTTGAGACATGCTATGAAGTGTGCTGTTAGTGTAATGGAGTGCCGAGGGACTGTCTGTCATAGTAATATGAATGTCTTCATTACAGACGGTGAATCAGTTAGCCATGGAGACGGGTCGTGTGATGAAAGGCAATCACTCACGTAAAACAGCTGCTTTTGTCAGGGTGAGTGTTTTCTGTAACATGTATACAGTATGATGGTAGTTGTTGTTTTTCCAAGAACAAATTCATTTGTATAATTAATTTTAAGGTAAATGACTTGTTTTTCTGCATTAAAGTAATAAAATGTGTGCTTAAAGGGTGTAAGGTCCAGCCAGTTAGTCCAACGACGGAGTCTACTGATGGATGAAGGTTCACTGCATGTTCGGTCTTTCCAGTGCACAATGTTGATTTGCTTTAAACTCATATCTGACTCCAATTTTAATATGAGGTGGTTAAGAATATGAATATATTTATCCTTGTTTTATCTGACTCCAATTATAAAACATTGATAAGACTATTTTGTTCCTTTTTAATACTACTTTAGATTATGATTGAATATTCTCTCCGATTCGTTATTGTCTATTATTCTCGTTCTTTCGGATTCCTATAACATCCTGAGTCTTGTACAGGCTGAGGATACAATCTCTTAAACACAAGCATGTCACTCTTGGTCATTAAACAGAGGCATTGCTGATTTACAGCCGATTTACACGGGTCTGTAAATCATTCATGAAATTGTTCATTTTAGAAGACATTTTCAGGAAAAAAGGTTTACATTTTTTAAATAAAATCAGCTTGACAGATTTTGACAACTAGTTCAACATTTTTGTATGTAATGACTCAAGTAATGAAATGAGGACTATTAATTTTTTATGGAATGACTATTTAGCATCCACAAGTTTAGTTAATTTTGACTGACATGACATGAGCAAATGATAATGTTCTAAAACAGCAGAGAGTTGTATGAAAGCAATTGATGCACGTCCAAAAGCATTTGCGATTTGTTGGAAGTAATGAGAAACTGCTACTATGATGTGCACAAATGACTAATTGTTTTGAGAAATGCATTAACTGTTGTGCAAATGTAAATAGTGTTGTGAGAAATGCACCAAAGCGACTGAGAAAAACTGTAATCTGGGGTCGCCACAGCAAAATGAACTGCCAACTTATCCAGCACATGTTTTTTTACACAGTGGATGCCCTTCCAGCTGCAACCCATCACTGGGAAACACTCATACACACTCATTCACACACATACACTATAAACAATCTTTTAGCTTACCCAATTCACCTATAGCGTGTGTCTTTGAACTTGTGGGGGAAACTGGAGCACCTGGAGAAAACCCGTGTGAACACAAGGAGAAGAATATGCAAACTCCACACAGAAATGGTAACTGACCCAGCTGAGGCTCAAACCAGCAACCTTCTTGCTGTGAGGCGACAGCACTACCTACTGCACCACCGATATGCCCCTGTTGTCTTGATAATGTTGCAAAAAATATATATCTTTAATTTGCAATCTGTTTCTGAATGGAGTGAAATGTGGACTGTTTGGGACATGTTTTTGACAGACCCCTGATTTAGACCTTCTCCCCAATAATGTTGGATCATTGTTTTATCCCACAATAGTCTGAGGTTCTGCTGTTGTGTTTTGTGTGTTTCCAGGCTTGTGCCGCCTACAGCTTCATCACTATTCCATCCCTCACAAGCATCTTCAGCCGCCTCAACCTTTATCTGCTGTCTGGACAAGTAGCGCTGGCTAACCAGTGTCTGTCCCAGGGTAAGTGAGTGCTGGAGATTTTGTCTTTAAACAGAGTGTCCGCAGGGTCTTAAAAAGTATTAAAAGTTGATAAATTAATTATGAGAAAATGTAGGTGCTTAAAATTCATAAAAAAAGTCTTAATCCCGTTTTTACAAGATCTTAAATTTTGTTCAAGCATTGTCCAAAGTGTTTAACTCAAAAAAAAAAAAAGCATGAATATATTTATTATCGCCGATGGGTTCAGACCGGGTGCGTCCGGCCAAGCTCCTTAGTCCAGGTGATGTCACGTAATTTGCGACAAACAGTGTTGCCAGATTGGGCAGTTTTGAAGTTAAAGCCCACCCCCGCCTTCAACTTCAAAACCGGTTATGATACCCTCCAAATTTCTGCCCGATTGTTTTTGGATTTTTTCGGGTTTTGGATAGTTTTTGGGCTGGAATCAGTCAGCTACATCTGGCAACACTGGCAACAAATGCAGGAAGGTGATGTGACACTCTTCGCATCTATCGAAACCATATAGAGCAAAACAGACGGCAAGATGGGATAATGCAAGATTGCGTAATCCTGTTTGGAAAAAGACGAGTTTAAACAGTGGCCGAAACCTGGCGCTGACAACAACTACGTAATTTATTCTTTTAAGGTTTGTTTCTTCCGAGCTTATCTTAGTTCTGTTGCATAGTTGTGTTCCATTCATTTATTTAACTACAACTGTTTATAAGCAGCTGTTTTTAAGCTTAAAGATTTGATACTGATTAAAACTTGAAGTGGAGAGGAGGTCTTAAATATTCTGAGAAGGTCTTTAAAAAGTCTTAAAAAGGTATTGAAATTTCCTTTAGGATTCCTGCATATACTCTGTTTAATGATATGTTTGCTTTCTCAGTACTGGGTTGCGGCTGGAAGGGCATCTGCTGCATAAAACATATGCTAGAATACTAGGTGGTTCATTCCGGTGTGGCGAGCCCTGATAAATAAGGGACTAAGCCAAAGGAGAATAAATGAATGAATGAATGAATAAAGATATGTTTGCACACCAAGGTTGTCAAAAATACAGTACAAACAGTAATATTGTAAAAAGGTTAAAAAATTAATAAAATAATCCTGATATCAAAGCAAAATTTTCAGCATTCATTTTTTCAGAAAACAAAAAAGAAAAGAAAAAAAGTAAATATAAAAGTACCGTCACATTTGATAAATTTTCAATATCTGTACCAAAAAAAAAATGTGAGATGTCAGCAATTGTGAGGAAAAAAAAGTCCAAATTCTGAGATTAAAAGTCACAATTTCAAGTTAGAAAGTCAAAAATTTGAGAAATAAACATACAATTGCATGATATAAACTTGCAATTGCGAGAAAAAAGTTAGAATTCTGAGAAATAAAGTCACAATTGTGAATTATAATGTCAAAATTCTGATAAAGTCGCAATTGTGAGTTTAAAAGTCAGAATTCTAAGAAATAAGCGTACAATTGCACAATATAAACTTAGGAAAAAAGTCAGAATTCTGAGATAAAAAGTCGCAATTGCGAGTTATAAAGTCAGCATTGCAGGTTCTAAAGTAAGTTCCTGTTATGGAGACTGACCTGGGCTTCAATAGTAATGTATCGAGTAATGTATCCCAAAAATGAAATATAAAAATAACAGACAGCATTTAAACCAAATATGAGTATGAAATGTTTCTCATAATTAATTATACATCCGCCTATTAGAATGCTTTCTGAAGGACACTGAAGACTAAGATAATGATACTGAACATTTTGCTTTGACATCGCACAAATAAATTAGCTTAAAAAGATCTTTATTTTTAAAAGATGCTAAAAAGTATGTACAGGATTATAAAAATTTCACGATATTACTGCTTTTACTATATTTTTGATTAATTGGCTTAAAAAGCTAATTTTGTTGTACATGTAAGACTTCTTCTTTAAAGGTGCTGTATGTAAGTTTTTGACTCTTCTAAAGCATAAAAATACTATGATATGTGTGCAGATATTTAAGAAACATCCCAAGTGAACATACTTGTTTAACTGAAAAACAATGCTGAAGTCAGATATTCTGCTTTGAAAATGTGATTTTTGTGCCGGAACGCTGTCTTTGTTTAGGTAAATTTAACCTGCACAATGCCAGTTTAGCTAATTATATTTCAGCACTCCGGGTTGCCTTGTTGGAAAGCAGCGTATTTCATTCATTCGTTCTGAAAGCATCTGTCCGTGACTGAAAATGCGACTTCCGGTGGATAGTATCAGACATCGAAATGAGACAGATTCAGTTCCACATGAGGTTATTAATTAGCAAATGACATACATGTTACGAACGGAAACATTAGGTGAGCAGGTTACATTGTAACCGCGTGTCCTACACAGCAAAATCCTCAGAGTAAAATATACTCAGTTCAGAGAGTATTGGGTCCCTCTTTAAATAAGCGCAAACAGGTTGGTAATAAGTAAAGCTGCTGTTTGTGAAGTTGCTTAATGATCCTCTGCTGAGATTTTGAGAGATTCAATGTATTATATCTTAGCTTATTTCATTTAAGGCTGTGACTGAAGTCAGTTGTAGTTCTGTGTTTCTGTTTATTAACAGCAGGTGTTCATCATCAGTGCTAAATTATTACCTAATTTATCCTTTCATTGTCTCATTAACTTGAGTAACTTTAACTCAATTTAGAGAGGGACCAAATACTATCTAAACAGAGTACATTGATGAGCAATTTGGCTGTTTGCACCAGACGAAACACGACAGAAATTTAAATACAGCCATTGAGAAACACAGAATATGCACTCACTCACGAAATGGTAAGGTTTATAATCTATTTAATACATGTTAACCCTCTTTATTTAATACATATTAACCCATCATAAAATGTAGATGCTGAATAACTCATATATGAATATCAATTTCAAACTGTTTATTTTATTTTCACGATCTGAGGTGAACTATCTGCTGCTGCTTTCAGTATTTGGCAATAAATGTCCTGTAAAATGGCTTTCAAGCTCACATTGTTAGCATTTAGCACTGAATAAAGCACACAAGGTTTACCTGAGGTGATAACTGTCATAGGTTTCTGTTGTTCAGCTGTGAGAAATTGAAGCAGTTTCTAATATATCAATTAGAGGTGTTGGTTAGAACTCCTTTTATTATGGAAAATATACCTCCTATCGCGTGTCGTTGCTTTTATTTAGAACACAGTTTTAAATCACTCGCTCCTGTACTCAATCTGGCAACCCGTGATTGCGTTTGTTCAACCACTGCATGTCAAACTTACATACTGCACCTTTAATTATAGTGATAAAATAGCTGCAATATTCCAGAGTTTGTAACAGTACTGTTCAAAACTGACCTCAGATCAGTGTCAAGTGGAGAGTCCACCATTAATATTATATTCAGAGTAGAAGTTTATTGTCATTGTACCATTTGCATGTACAACAAAATTTAAACTCAATGGCCAACGCTGAGAGTATTCGTGTATTTGATGAACCAAGAGAACATCATTTTGATTTATGTATCCGTTTCTCAGCGGACGCATTTCTAAAGGCAGCGGTCAGTATTTTGCCAGAAGTCCCACGCAGCATCAGCATTGAGGGTAAACAGCGATCATCAGAGTCCTTCTTGCTAGACTTCATCAACAACTTCCTCTCCACACTGCTCGTAGTGCCGGTAATATCCATAAACACTTTCACAAGCTTTTTTTTTTTTTTTAACCAAATCTAAACTCTGCATGTGTGTAATTGTCTCATAGGATCATCCGGAGCAGGGTGTACTGTATCTGGTGCGAGGACTCTTGAATATGGTTCAGGATTACACCTGGGAGGACAACAGTGATGCTAAAGTCCGCGTTTACATCAGCGCTTTGCCATTACTAGCAGCAATGAGTCAAGAGAGCTACCTCTACACCATTCCTAAAGGTGAATGACAGCAGAGAGGTTTCTAATAATCATCGCAGCTCATTGTCTTTTGTTGACATTTGTGTTGCTGTTGCAGTGGATTCAAATGAAACCCTGTATGGAGGAGATCCTAAGTTCATCGCAGAGATCAACAAGCTGTGTGAGACTCTGATCGGGCAGGTTCTGGATCATTTAAAGGGTCTGGGTCGAGACGAGGTCAGATACCTTATTCATTTTTTCATCACTCAACGTTAGACGGCAAAATATTAAAACTTGTTAGGTTTTACATCCAGTTAAATCCAAATATTTGGAAATATAACAAGCATCTTACAATAACTGTAATAAAAAAACGAACAAAAAGGATGTTTAAAAGGGCACCTATGGTGAAAAATCTACTTTTCAAGCTGTTTGGACAGACATGTGTAGGTATAGTGCACTGATCATCAACTGGCGGCCCGCGGGCCAAATCCAGCCTGCTGAGCTGTTCAATCCGGCCCGCGACTGGATTCCAAAATTGTGAGTGTATCAAAAAAAATAAATAAATAGTGGTCCACACTAAAACAACAACTGAGTCTCTTGTCAGAATAACCACCATTTATGACTGTATTTAGGCTACACCTAAATGAGGACCGACTCAGACAGACCATGCAGCGTTAAGCATTTATTGTTTCAAACAGGTTTTAGTGAAGGGAAGACCGGGTAGGGTGTAGGTGGAGTGCGCACGACGTGTGTGTTGAAGAGCAAGGAGGGATGCGGTGGAGAGGGGTGCGCGACGTATTTGAGGCGCGGGAAGGAGACACGCGATTTCCAGGAGATTATCATTCGTGTGCGGGCATCCGGGAGTCTCTGTGCATTTGGGAGACTCACAGAACTTCTGGGAGACTTGGGATGTCTGCCTCAGGACTAAAAAAGGAGGAGGAAAAACTATCTGGCACAACTTAAAATAGCATGGTAAATAAATAACCTGGTACCAGAACAAAACAGGTCACAAATAATGTTCGCACATCAAATGAAATGTTAAGTGGGCTTGAATTCAAATCTCAATGCTGAACCGGGCTACTCACAGTGCTTAATCAATGGCTAAAGTTACATTTGCTCTTGTTGACTTAGTCTAATTGAGTTGAGGCAAAATATCTATCACTCCTAGTGGTTGACTATGGTATAGGTGATGGGAGCCTGAATCAAATGCCTTCAGTTTTGTAATGAAATTTAAAAAGTATAAACATTAAACATAATGTTAAGCCAAAATTAGATTTTTATTTGATTTTCTTCTTGGGGGTCCGGCCTCCAAGGAGACTGTCTGGTAAAACTCTGGCCCTCTGACAAATATAGTTGATGACCCCTGGTATAGTGTATAGACCATCATATTGGAGTGATATAAACACACTCAGTCCTTTTGTTTCAATTTAACAACATAAAACTATATACAATAAAGCCCACCGAATTGATTGACAGCTGCATATTAAAATGTCTCCGTAGTAACGTTTGTAATCATATCCACAAGACAGGACGTGCGCAAATTAACCGGGAATTAAAGGTCTGTTCAGTTCACTAGGATCATCAATCATCATCAAATGTGATCAAGAGTAAGTTTTACAAATTAAAAATGTTTTAAAACAGTGCATGTGTGTAATAAATTACAGCGATTTACTTCAGCTTTACTTTATCAACACAGCCGTAGGTCAGTGCAACTATAAAAGTCGCTTCAATCCCGGTTTGTGGACGTTAAATCAGGTTTATTTTGTACATTAATGTAACAGATATCCTTACAGCAGTGGAGATTAACCTTTATCCTGTCACATTTGTGTGCAAAGACAGTGCAAAGCTAAATGTGCGCTGTGTGTGTGTGTGTGTGTGTGTGTGTGTGTGTGTGTGTGTGTGTGTGTGTGTGTGTGTGTGT
>CAIGQZ010033055.1:1555724-1576955 GCA_903798205.1 Danio tinwini
TATATATATAAAACTGAAAAATCACATGTACATAAGTATTTACAGCCTTTGCCGTGTGGCTCTAAATTGAGCTCAGCTACATTCTGTTCCCACTGATCATTCTTGAGATGCAGGTAAATTCAGTTGATTAGACATGATTTGAAAAGGCCTGGGTTGACAGTGCATGTCAAAGCACAAAGCATAAAGACAAAGGAATTGTCTGTAGACCTCTGAGACAAGATTGTCTCGAGGCACAAGGCTGGGGAAGGTTACAGAACAATTTCTGCTGCTCTGAAAGTTCCAATGAGCACAGTGGCCTCCATCATCCATAAGTGGAAAATGTTTGTAACCACCAGGACTCTTCCTAGAGCTGGCCGGTCATCTAAGCTGAGTGATCAGGGGAGAAGGGCCTTAGTCAGGAAGGTGATCAATAACCTGATGGTCACTCTGTCTGAACTCCAGCGTTCTGCCATGGAGAGAGGAGAACCTTACAGAAAGACAACCATCTGTGCAGCAATACACTAATCAGGCCTGTATGGTAGTGGCCAGACGGAAGCCACTTCTCACCTAGAATTTGCCAAAAGGCATCTGAAGGACTCTCAGACCATAAGAAACAAAATTCTCTGGTCTGATGAGACTAAGGCCCAATCCCAATTCTTTGTTTGTACCCCTTCCCCTTAGCCCTTAAAACAGAGTGTGAAGAGGAAGGGCTTCAAAATTTACTTTTAAGAAATGGGACAGCACTACAGCACCTGCACACGTCATCATATATCTCTTGCTTCATATGAGATCAGACGATGGCGACTGCTGTAGTTATTCCAGTTGTTTTATCTTTTAGTATTTATCTTCAGGAAATCACTGAAGGCATATATTATGTTATCATAACAATATAATGTGGCAATAAGATCGTAACTGTAGTGTATTTACACCGTGGCCATATTTATCTGTGTAAACACACAAAAAAAACAGCATTAACATTATAGCGGACACTGTAAAAATGTCATTGCGAGCCACTAGACCTCTCTGACAGGGTATTCGAGTGTCATTGAGTGTCAGAATGTTGTGGGGTTACTATACAGGAGTTATTATTATTATGGATTACAGATCGCAAAATTTTGTGGTTTTTATTTTAGCATTTGTTTTTTAAAGCATGACGGTAAAACACGAACGCGGTTATGAATGTATTAAAACATGTGTTTGTTTGTTTGTTGTAAAAATTCGCAATAATGTCTAAACAATACAAATTTGTGGCTCTCCTTACTTCCGGGTGGATCTATGCTGCCGTTGTGGCTGGTGTATTCTAGGAAATTCTTACCACTTGGTTTCGAGTGTGGTCCTGAAAAATCTTAGCTCGAAGGGCTATCTACCCCTTCCCCTTAGCCTTCAAGCTAAAGAGAATTGGGAAATTCTTAGGGGGAAAGCCTAAGGGGGTAGAATTGGGATTGGGCAAAAAAAATGAACTCTTTGCAGTTAATGTCAGGTGTTTCGTTTGGAGAAAACCAGGCACCGCTCATCACCAGACCAATACCATCCCTACAGTGAAGCACGGTGGTGGCAGCATCATGCTGTGGGGATGTTTTTCAGCAGCAGGAACTGGAAGACTAGTCAGGATAGAAGGAAAGATCAATGCAGCAATGTGCAGAGACATCCTGAATGAAAAAAACCTGCTTCAGAGTGCTCTTGACATTAGACTGGGGCGACGGTTCATCTTCCAGCAGGACAATGACCCAAAGCACACCACCAAAATATCAATGGAGTGGCTTGACAACAACTCGATGAATGTCCTTGAGTGGCCCAGCCAGAGCCCAGACCTAAATCCTGTTGAACATCTCTGGAGAGATCTGAAAATGGCTGTACACCGTCACTTCCCATCCAACCTGATAGAGCTTGAGAGGTACCGCAAAGAGGATTGGGCAAAAATTCCCAAAGACAGGTGTGCCAAGCTTGTGGCATCATATTCAAAAAGACTAGAGGCTGTAATTGCTGCCAAAGGTGCATCAACAAAGTATTGAGCAAAGGCTGTGAATACTTATGTACATGTGATCTTTCAGGTTTTTTATTTGTAATAAATTTGCAACAATTTCCAAAAATCTTTTTTCACATTGTCATTATGGGGTTTTGTATGTAGAATGTTGAGGAAATAAATGAATTTAATTCATTTTGGAATAAGGCTGTAACAAAAAAAAAAGTGAAAAAGTGAAGCACTATGAATACTTTCCGGATGCACTATACAGTACATCGACCTAAAATGTTACTGTGATGAAGAAAACAAGACACATCGACTTATGTTACATCCATCTCTATCCTTTAATTATGCTCAATCACACCTCAGAAGAGAATGAAGCGGCCCCCTGGTGACCGATACACTTACAACAACACATTCACACTCTGATCAACACTAACATGCATTCGTCTATCCGTCTCACCCACATTAGTGAGAGCTGTGCTTTTCTCATCCTCTCTCACGCACCCATACACGCACACGCCATGTAACAGAAGTGGTGAATTGTCCTATCAAAGACACCGTAGTATCTCTGGTAAGACCTAAACGTGTGGACACACAAAACCAAGCCTTGTTTTGATTTGAGCGATCATACTGTAGGACTTATCAAAGTATATTAGCATGGATTATAAGTTAAGAGTAATCGAATTACTGTCATTAATACATTGAGGAGCAGCCGCCACCCTCTGTGGCAGGACAGCAAAAGTACCATCGGGGTCCCTCTCACAAATGAGGGTCCCTGACGCCAAGAGCTCAGTAGAACTACAAATGGAGGGTGTTCACGATTACATCTGAAGTGCGTCGCTTTCTGCTCTTTTATGAATTTTGTTCGACAGTCCGGGACGTTTGATATTGTTGCACCTTCATTCTTTAAAAACTATACACAGAACAAAGTCCAACAATAACAGGAAAGAGTTAGTTTTGTTTCGAAAAAGAGCGCCCAAACGGATGCGTGATTGGTCACTGGTCACTTCAGTGAATGGTTTGGTTTATGACGTGGAGTCAGACGCTTTCAGTCCAGCTCAATGGGGCTGCTGTCTTCGTGAGCCTCTTCACCATCTTCTTCCTCACCTGAGCCCATAAGGCTATTCAATAGGTTTCCTGGCATGAAGAAAGCCAAACAAACCAAGTTAAAAGATTAATAGTTTATCCAAAAATGCAAGTACTTTACAAGTAATTACTCACCTTCACGTCATTCCAATACATTTAGATCTTTGTTCATCTTCGGAACACAAATGAACCCTAGTGTATTGTTCAAATTGACTACCCTTTTGTTATCTTGGTGGCTGTTTTTGCCTCATTGAATTCCATTATAACCAAGTGGCAACCTCCCACTCTCCCTTGTAATGCCAATATGGAATTAACTGAAACTGCAATTCATCGATTGGCCTTTGGGGGTTGGCTCCAGGAACTCCAGATGTTCACTGACTCCAATGCTAAATTGGCCAATTTTACAGCTGATAAAAACATGTTTACAGCCTGGTACAAAAGATGGTTTTGGTGCATATAGCTAATATTACCCTTTATGAAAACTGTGAGGGGGGTGGTTTTTTTTTTATAACTCATCCATTTAGTTTTTATTAAGTTATATTATGTCTGCATAATTGACCCTTTGCTAAGCCACACCCGAAAACCGCCACACCAATTGTGGCTTAGCAACCGTAGCTACGCACTGGAGCTCTGTCAAGCTTTCGAGTGAGGGAAACAAGTGTTGTGCATATGGATTATGCAAATCTGATACTCTGTATCCTGAAAGTTTGGAGGAGGTGGTGGAATTTTTTCCCTTTCTAAAACCTAAAACCCAAGGGGAGAAATGGCAGCGTGGATCAAGCTCTGTGAGGGGAGCTAAACGAGCGGAGTTAAGTTGGTTTTGTTTTCGATATTCCTGACACAATCACTGATAGACGACAATAACTCGCACACCTCTTACCCTAAAAAGATCTAAACTGTGTTTCCTACAAAAATACAAAGCAGGTTATGTTTCACAGCTGTCTTTTTCTTTCTTTCTTTTTTCCGCTCGATATTATAAGCACTGCTCCGTTTAAGCCCTCGCAATAGCTGTAAGAGCGAACACAACCCAGTCATATTTCCATCTGTTTCAAGCTACGAATATTTGAAATTACATATCAACAGAACAAAACCGAGATGTGATCACAAACTGAGCACTTGTGATCAATATACTTCACCCGCAGCTGTTTTTCAGTCATTTATAACCCTCATGCCCATGTCAGAGCTACAATTCACCAATGTTTTCATCTGTTTGAGATTTAGTCATTGGTGACGATGTTATAGCGGGTGATTGTCTGCTTTTATATTTGGTGTCGATTAATATTTGCTGGTAGGGAAAATCTATTTGTTTACTTCTGCCATTTTTACTTTGATTTGCATTTCAGTTTATTAATGTTTTCCACTTAACTGCAAATTAAACTAGATATTAAAAGTTTGAGGACAAACTTTATGGTGGCTTGAGAAAGCAGAGTCTGAAAGTTTGAAGTAGTTTTAAAGTGTAAATAACTGAAGTAGTTTTTATGAAGTTGGAAACAGTCGCATAGATAAGTACATATATGTTAGCATGTTTCTAGTGGTTGCTAGGCAGTTGCTAACATAACTTAGCATAATTCTAGCATGTTACTAGCATGTTTCCAGCGTGAATTTGCATGTTACTAGCATGAATTAGCATGTTATTAGCATGTTTCTAGCATGAATTAGCATATTACTAGTGTGTTTCTAGCGTGAATTAGCATGTTGTTAGGCTGATTCTAGCATGAAACAGCGTGTTACTAGCATGATTCTAGCATGAATTAGCATGTTGTTAGCATGATTCTAGCATGAATTAGCATGTAACTGCAAATTAAAATAGAAACTGGATAAAGAGCACACTAACATACAGACAGCTATAGGTACTGTACATTGTTATGAGTCAATGATGCTAATATTTGGTACAAACCCATCAGTTTCGCTTTTCTGGCTGTTCTTTCTATGAATAAATTATGTAGAAGCACTATTCATGCGTGTTTCCTCGTCGGTTAGTGACGCTAGATTTCATTACACAACAATAGTCTATCGGGCTTTTTGGCTAAAAAATAGAAATCACGGTTTAATTAGTTATTATTAGATTATTTTTGAATTTCACCTATCCTGCTGTGCATGAATTAAGCTGTTGAATGGTCAGCATATGAGGCGGCTAGGCTAACCTAGCTTCAATTTTGATTAAATTATTCTCTAATCGGTAGCCTGTTATGTCGTGAATATACCCCTGTAATGCATACTGCAGTCCTTTTTTTTTGTCTGGCTTTCTCGGATATCTCACCTGTTCGCCAAAAAAGACTAATTATATCACTGGGAATGTCTGACACCGGCGCATACACATTGTAATAGACGTGCCAGGCACGAAAGCTTGACAGGCGTAACAACAGTAACTAAGGAGGGTGGGGCTTAGCGAAGGGTCAATTAACCACTTGAGTGACAGCTAGGTCTCGCTGGTCACCGTCATGTCACCTCCGCTGATTCCAGCTGATTAACTGCTCAACTCTGCATATTCATCATATTTTTGTTTTGTTTTATGTGGCTTTACACAGTCAGCCACCTTCTGGAATTATTTCTTACAATTATCGAATAATATAGCATGCTGTGTGCATTTAATTGTGCTCACAAACCATTTAGGTTGCCTTCATTTTCCAGGTGAGTGCAATTCTTACATAATTAAATATATCTATAAATGCATTTGTTTTACTTAATATCATTTATAATTTATAATAGTGGTGTAACGGATCACAAATCTGCAGTTCGGATCACACTACAGTTTTTAAGTCGCAGATCAGACCATTTTTTGGATCAGCAAAAAAGTGAGGAGACAAGTGTCATTTGCTTTCCATTTATATAAAAATATTACTGTAAAAAACATTGCTTTTAACAAACAGAACCTGTAATGTTAATAAAAATAAAAATCAAGAAGGAACCAGCTGAAAAAAGAAAAGTATTTAATATGAAATATGATCTTTGCTACTGTTGCAGATAATGCTAAATATAGAAATCTAACATCTTGTACAACAGATAATATTATCACACATAAAACTTCATGTTTTATTATACTGTAGGTGTATTATTTTTAAAAACCTATTCAGTCACATAATTTTGATGGTTGTTTGTCGCCATCTGTTGGTTACACAATACAATTACCAGTGTCAAAAATTCACCAGCGTCATGTTTAAACTGTGATTTTAATCTATACGATAAACATCAGTGTTTATATCTGAACTATAAACTGTTCTTCCAGCACTTATGTGTTATTTAATTGTTTGTAACTCACTGAAAAAGTAAAAAATGAATCTCTCTCGATGCAGATTTGAATGCAGCGCTTTGAAGGATTAATAAACATGCAAATCATTATCATTTATCATTTATGTTGTGTGGGTTTGAACTGAGATCATGATCTTTTAATGTTTAATTGTGCAGCTTTACACTGAATGCATTAATGCAGGCTAAACAAGCCGTGACAGAAAACACAACAAATTAATAGCCTAAGAAAGCATTGCTAGGTCTCACCACAACTTTTCCTGTCATCATTATATCTTACAGGGAAGCCAAAATGCTTTCATGCATGCGATTTGAATGATACGGGAGGCAATCTCTTTGCATTGGTTATAAACTTTGGATTAACCGACAAGTTCAAAATAAATTATTAATCCGCGGATCCGAACCGTGATCCGTTTCACCCCTAATTTATAATTTTCTTTTAGAACTGAAATGCATTCCAGAATCTGACAGATTGATTAGCTGTAGACTCTAGAACAGTCATCTGAAACGTTGTTGTACGGTGTTAAGCCTGGATTTCATAAATAGCCTTGCATTTACTAACAGACTGTATATTTAAAGTATTTGGAAGTAGTTAGCGTTTTCCTCCTGTAAAAAAACGTTATAAAAACAATGCCTATAGTGGCTAAATGTATTACAACATTGTTTTTTAAAAGACTAAACACTATTGATATACAGTAGTGCACAACCAAGCACATGTGGTCAGAACACAAACAGATAATGAATTAAGCGTTTCTCCCAAAGAAAATCTCGTATAAGCAAAATGCGAACAGGCATCTCCAGTTCCACTGACACTCTGCCCTTTTTTGGTAACCCCTGGTCGGTGCGAAGACGCGCGAACAAAATGGCGACGGTTGGCTACTCCTACTTGTAGCTTCATTTGCGCTCTTCAAAAACCTATGGGTGATGTCACGGATACTACGTCCATATCTTTTACAGTCTATAGTTATAACTAGGCCCACACGGAATCTGCGCGCACAGAATTGCGCAGATTTTTCGCAGATTTTTAGCCCATCATTAATTGTGTTTATTTACTTACAGTTAACTATTTACTGGTAATCTAATTGGATTTTCATTTTAAACATCAAATAAAAGTATTTTTTATTTCACATTTTAAGGTTTTAGTTATGATACTCCTAAAATAATTTCGCAGAAATCTGCAGATTTTTACCAAAATTCTCCGCAGAAAATAGCATAAAATTTCCGCAGATTCCGTCTGCCCCTAGTTATAACCAAGGCTTAACATTATTTCCCCTTTGGCGGGTTAGACAGCCACCACCAC
This sequence comes from Danio tinwini, assembly GCA_903798205.1. Lineage (NCBI taxonomy): Eukaryota > Metazoa > Chordata > Actinopteri > Cypriniformes > Danionidae > Danio > Danio tinwini. The sequence continues at coordinate 1,563,302 of CAIGQZ010033055.1, forward strand.
TAGCCACTTTGGCTGGTTGAAAAAAAAATTTAAATTGTAGTTTTCTTAAAAGGCTGGGTTCGACAATAAAGATGGCCCAATATGCATGCAAACGTGATCTTAGATTCGAGAAGCAGCAAGACTGATAAAACTAATTATGTTTGCGGAATTGAAAGAAAGCAGCTAAATACCGAATGAGAGGATGATCACTCGTGCGGACAGGTGATGTGATGCGCGCGACTGTTTAAAACATGTGTGCGCGACTGTTTCCTTGCATGAAACAATCGTGCCTAGAAACGCAACTGGTGTGATCGGTTCTCTTTCAAATAGACTAGACAAAAAGTGATGCTCTTGCACTCATAGTTTCGCTGCTTTCAAGAGCTCCAGATTTGTCTTTTGGTAAGCAGCACTGATTACTTTCGTTTAACCAAGCCTAGCATTAACCTTGTGTGATCATCCTTTCATTATCACACACGGAATGCTTTTCACCTGCTTTCTTTTGCTTACAGGTGTTTTTGGTAACATGGTTTATCATTTTTTTTACAATAACATTGCTTTAATATGAGATTAACTCCCCATTTATAAGTAGTTACTGGTGATCTGGGACCTTTAACCAGGACGGATTACTGTGCATAGTTTTAGATGCACTACAGCAGTTGTTTTTCAAATGTCAATAGTTTTTTTGGGTTTTTTTAAGAAATGTTTTTTTTTTATTATTAATAGTATACAGCTATATTTTGCTTGTTTTGACACATTTAAAATTTGTGAATAGGAAATAATAATTTATTTATGTTTGGTATGGTCAGAAATAAATTAGGTAAATCCTTAATTTGAGCTCTGAAAAGTGGTGTAAAATTTAAAGTAATTGTAATACAACATTATGAAACCATAGCCCATTTGCTCATACACGACACACAAAAACTTAAATGAGGAGGCATGTGGACAAAACAAAATCTAAATCAAATCATTTTAGCGTGTCAAATTCAAATCTAAGCATATAAAATATATTTTCCCAACAACAAAATTGTGGCTAGTGAAAATGGCGAGTGGCTAGAAATGTTGGAAATCTACTAGCCACAGTGGCTGGTGATCAAAAAAGTTATTGTCAAGCCCTGTATATAGCACTATTTTTTTAAAAATGCAAAGCATTGAAACCAAACACCCATGCACTCTTAATTGTTTGTGGTTTTCCCTGTTAGAAAGAGGTAAAACATTTCATTTTAACTGTCGATCATCAGTTGACACCACCAGTTGAACCCCCAAAGTTCCCAACTTTTATATGGAGTCCTATGGAGTATAACAGCAGATTACAGTGTGCGAGCATAAATACATTTACTATGTTTACTGTGGTCTGAGAGCTGGGCTGCTTATTTTTTATTTTCTCAAACATCAAAGTGAGTGTGCAAAGATCACTGACACCTGTGCGCACACACACAATATATATACTCCATATAACCATATGATTTTAAGCCAGAAATTAAGTTTTTTTTGCACTGCAACTGATAAGCAACAGTAAAAATGACAAATTGTATCTCTTTCCAACAGGGCAAACCACCAACAATCAAGAATGCATGGTTATATGCGGTCATGTCTTTGCTATTAAAAAATGTCATTATAAAGGAAGTCAATGGGGCAAAACAGCCAACTAAATTCAGTAATAAATGGGTAGTAAATTTTCCCACAGTTTATTGTTGAATTTTTTTTTACTTCAAAGCATTTTCCCTAAATATATGTCAAAATAAGATCACCAAAAATCATTTCATTGCTGAAAAACAGAGAAAGTTGTGTTTCAGCAAAAACCCCCCCCCCCCCCCCCACCCCCCACCCCACAGTGGATGAAAACATCCCCAACAGCACACAAGGGTATCTTACAAGGATATTTTAGATGAAATCCTGGAGTTCTCTGAGACAACATGATTGCAGTGATCTTCATAGTCCAGAAAATGATACTAAAATGACCTAAAATTTGTCACAGTGGTTCAACTGTAATCATGTGAAGCTCCATTTGTGCACCAAGACAATGATAAAAATGGCTTTGTTCACCTATATCTTTTGTGTCAGATCAGGGTATGCTTTTACTACAGGTATTATGACATTTGTGTGTCTTGCTGCTGACTCTAATGGCAATACATCGTACTACCTGTTGTAAGCATGCATGCTAATCTGACAGAGGAAAAAAAAAAATACAGCTTTTTTTGGTGCACATAATTTTTCTTGCAGCTTTGTACGATTATAGTTATACCACTGAAGTCACATGGAATGTTTTTGGTTATTTTTTTGGCCTTTGAACGTCTCAGGACACCTGTTGTCTATTGAGGATGAGAGAGCTCTCGGATATTTGTATTCTGAAGATGAACAAAGGTCTCAGAAGTTTGGAACGACATATGGGTGAGTAATTAATGACAGAATTTTTTTCCTGTTGTGTGAACTAAATGAAATTCAGCTACAAAAAAAAATAAAAATAAAAAATCAAAGATAAATCTCATTTGTTTGGAGTTTCAGAAGTTCTTTTCCTGGGCTTTAAAAAAGGTTAATACTGTTGAGCAGCATGTTTTAAAATGTTCAACTGAATAATATGCTATGTATTGTTTATAACAATCTAATGTAGTAATGATCCTGCAACTTTTTTGCGATGTGTATCCCATTCATGGTTAAATGATGCTTATATTGGACAGTTAAAATTGTATAGTATGTTTTTTGTTTTTATCTTAAAGGGCACCTGCAGTATGATGAAAATCAACTTTTGTAAGCTGTTTAGACAGAACTGTGTTTATGTATAGTGTGTCTACTGTCATATTGGAGTGATAAAAACAAATCTTTTTTAACATTTCCTGAGGCCCACCGCAACGTGACGTAGGAGTGCGTTTTTACCAGCCCACTGAATTGACTGACAGACACCATGGTTCTGTAATAACATGTATAAACATGTCCACAGAACTTTTTTTGCAAATAACCTGGGATTAAAATGTTCCAACTCTTGTTTTTATGTTTAAAACCTTTTTAAAACGGAGCATGTTTGTATAAAGAAAGTAAAATTGCGATGTAATTCTTAATCGCTATAATAACCACCACCGATTTTTACAAAATTAGGTACAAAATGTCACAGAGGGTCTCTATATAAAAAACTGACCCAAAATAAACATACACACAATTAATTTCCACATCAAAATCAAAATTTGAATTTCTGAAATATAGAATACAAAAACCGAAATTGAAAAATTGTCAATAGTAGTTAACGGTACTTTAATATTGTGGTCTGCGATGAGTAGGCCCAGACGGAATCTGCGCGCACAGAAGTCCGCAGAATTGTAGCCAATCATAGTCTTTTATTTACATGAGAAAATGTGTGTACATTTATATTCATTCAGTTTTTTCATTAATTTCAGTAATATCATTGACTAATATGAATACAGTTTGTGCATTAATATTTTTACCAAATAATAATTTGTTTACCAAATAAGTGGATCTAATTGGATTTGCATGGTAAGCATTAAATAAAAGTTCAAAACATATTATATTTTGTTTCATATATGTAGTTTTTGTTACGATATTTCCAAAATTATGCGCATCAATTTGCATATTTTTTAGACAATTCTGCGCAGAAATAGCAAAAAATCTCTGCAGATTCTGTCTGGCCCTAGCGATGAGTTAGTTTTGATGAACATGTTGTTGCGTCCATTTGAAATCTACTAAACTACTGTAAGTAAGGCTACCTAAAAGTCACCATGTTAGGCTGATGATATTGCAAGTGTATTTCTTTGTTATAATAATAATAAACAAGTGTTTGTAGTGCAAATATTTTAGAAAATCAAGGGAATCATGGATTCTTAATAATAATTAACGATGCATTTATTACATTTTTAATTTTACTATCCCTCACTCAAATTGCTCTGTGATATTATGACTGTTGGATTTTCATGGATGATTGGCGTGTCTGTGAACGTGGTGTAACTAAGAACGTAATGATTGGCTTAGATAGAGTACATCTTCATCATTTGCCAAATTAGAGGCGGAGTAGTGCGGCACACGCACACGCAGTCAGTGGCACACACCAATGACCAGAACGATGGCAAATCCAACAAGTTCAAACGTAGCTTTGCAAACAGGAAATATAAGCACTGCTTTTTTCCTCGCTGCGGTGAAAGGCAAGAATGTTTATGTATCGCCCAAATGCAATTAAATTTATGCTGCGCCGGTGCGAGTAATTCGAATCTACTAAAGCACCTCACGTCGTCACATGCTGCCACAAAATTTGTATCTACGCAGGTGATAACGTGAGCTCTGCTACCAAAGGAGGAGACGAAGCCACAGCATAACAAGCACTCCGCAAACACTTATTACTCAGACTGAATTAAACAAAAGAATATCTAGATGTATATTTGAGGACATGCTGCCATTGTCTCTCAGGGCACGTTTACACTAATACATTTTAGTTTTAAAATGCACAAGTTTTGCTACGGTTACGCCTTTCGTCCACACTACGCCGAAGTTTTCGAGCGTCGAAAACTGAGCGTTTTGAAAACGCTGAAGAGGCCATTGTTATTCTAATAACAACAGCTGCTCCGCCTCAGTGTGGATGAGGGAAAATGGAGACATCTGAAAACGGAAAAAAATTGCCATCTGAAAACTGCCGAGAACACGTCAGGTAAATCTTACAAGGCTTAACAGACAGCAGAAACGTTGAGGCGTCATCTAGCTGCATATTTATATGAGCGTCATATTCACTGTATGCATATTTATAATAAAACAGAGCCTATAACATCACTGCCTCCTCTCATTTTCATTGAAAATGCGAAACATACCCTCTCTTTTGCTGAATAACAGTTTTAATAATCAATAATGGCCATTATAAAAGTATAACGTACAATAGGTTTATACATTATAGGAAATAAAGGCAAGCGATCAGTCAATATACAGAATGTACGTGGTTACATTAATTATTAACTTATCTTTGCGCTCAGCCAAAACACCTTACCTGAGAACAAGTAATAGACTCAAAACCCCAAAGTCGGGGAATATGTCATTAGATATAGACAACAAGATGAATTAAATATCACGTTTAACAAATATAGTGAGACTAGATCCAGCGGTAGATCCTTGATGAACAGGAGCACGGCTCTCATCTGGGTATAGATATGCTGCAGCGCATGCCAGAGTGTGTGTGTGTGTGGTCATGTGCATTCTCAGTGATGTAGTGTAGACAGAGAGCTGTTCAGAAACGCTGGGTAAAACGCTAGTGTGGACAGGGATCGTTTTCATTCTAAAATGCCGTTTTAAAACTATAACATACTAGTGTAAACGGGGCCTCAGATTGTCCCAAAACAACATTAATATAGTGTAGATTAGTGTACAATGTTTTATATTTATTTTATAGTCATTTGACAAATTTGTTTTTTAAAATTAACGCAATAGTTACTTTCCCTGGTAATTTGTTACTTTTATAATTATGTAACTCAGTTACTTACTCAGGGTGCTTTCACACCTGTGAATCGATTCATTTGTTCTGAAACAGGGATTAAAATTGTTACATTGTTGCTCTTTGTTCTTGGTGCGGTTCGCTTTCACACGGCAAAGTTTCTAAACGGACTAAAACAGCTAAAACAAGTCACGTGTGAGTAAACTCTCCTTACATTGGTCAGAGTTTCACGGTTTATTTTGAAGAGTCCCGCTAAGCAGTCAGGGGTGGTTTGGCGGTGCTTGACAGGGTGCGCGCGACATGTCTGAAGAGCAAGGAGGGATGCGGTGAGGAGGGGTGATGAGAAGGGTGCGCAACGTATTTTGAGGACAGAGAGGGAGACGCGCAATTTCAGAGAGATTATCACTCGTTTGCGGGCATCCGGGAGTCTCTGTGCATTTGCGGGAGACTCCCGGAACTTCCGGGAGACTTGGGATGTCTGGAATGACCTCCCGCCCTACTCATAATTCTCTCTTCAAATAGCCGTATGCCTATTACATATTCATAAAAGACTGTGATATAGCCGGGCTCGGATCGTATCGCCTTCTCACTACAATCGATCCGCTCCAGGGTTCGTTTCAATCGAGCCGAGACCACCTCATTCAGGCGGTCTTGAAGCAATTGCTTTGGCGCAGATCCGAGCGCGATTGCCCTGTTCACATATGCCAAATGAACCGCGCTAACTGGGCAAACGCGCCAGGTTCCAGAACAAAAGTCTAGGTGTGAAAGCACCCTGAGTTACTATTTGTGAAAAGTAATCATAAGTAATTACTCTTTTAAAGGAACGTGCCTAACACAATAAGAGATAAAAGACAGCCTTCCTTCATAAGGAGTTTCAATCGTACTAAACAGTAGTTGCTATAATGAGGTTTTGGCTACTAAAAATTCAGCTTATTGTTCGAAAACCAGACAAAACATTATTTGTAACAAAAAGAACTCGCATACAGGGCTGGTTGATGTCCAAAAAGACTGACTTCATTATAGAAAATGAATGTGATTGTGCTCCTTTAGAATGGAAGTACAGTGTTGTTTCAGTAGTCACACAACAGCAAGTTTCTTACCTAGCAAACCACCATATGATGACGACTGTTTGGGTGGCACTCCAAAAAACAGCTGTCCTATTCTATCCAGATACTGAGGACAAAAAGAGAACATAATAAGTGTTATTCACATGTCTGATAGTCCTACATCATATAGATTCCAAGCTACATTGAAGCAAAATCTCTTTGTGTGTGTTAGCTTAGCAACATGCTAACTTCAAACTCTTCTGTAATATGTTGGGAGTCACGCTAGCATTATTTGTGCATTGCTGGATTGTGTTCTGTAAGTTCAGGAAACACCCAGCCAAGTATGAATATCTTGTTTTAGTGCACTTTAGTGACTGTCTGAATGCATTCAACCACATAAATGTTTCATTACGTAAGCACATCAAAATGTTTTTACCTCTGAAAACGTCCAGAAGTGGAGAAGCTCAAAATGTTTTAGATCTTATTTTGCATCAGCCACTTGTGTTTAGATTGACGAAAGTGCGTCTAGATGTAAACAAAGCCTGATATGCCCTGAGGCCTGCTGCACAATACGAGTTGAACAAAATCTGGCTTGCAGAGTAAGTTTCTGGTTGACAAATCTAAAGAAATGTAAACCCAGAGTTAACTTTAGAGTGCGTACACATGTAGCGACACGTGCAGCTTACAGCCAATCATGCGAGACATGAGATTGTCAGTCTTTAGTTCTCGCAGTTCACTTCTCTGTTGAAAAATAAGATATTTAATTATCAAAAATATAATAAATCTAAATATATACAAGACCTAAATAAACACTGTTGATGCAGCGACAATCGAGAAGGCAAGTTATATAATATAATTATATATTGTATATGTTGTATACAGCTTCTGTTGCCAAAACAAATTCCTTGTGTGTGTGAAGCACACTTGGCAATAAAACTGATTCTGGTTATATTAGTGCAAATCAATCATTTATTTGAATAAGGGACGTTCACAAAACACTCAAAATACAGATATTCATTCATTCATTTTACTTCAGCTTAGTCCCTTATTTATCAGGGGCCGCTACAGCGGAATGGACCGCCAACTATTCCAGCATATGTTTTATGCAGCGGATGCCCTTCCCACCACAACCCAGTACTGGAAACCATAAACATACACTCATTCACACATACATTCATTCATTCATTCATTCATTTATTTTCTTTTCGGCTTAGTCCCTTTATTAATCTGGGGTCGCCACAGCGGATTGAACCGCTAACTTTTCCAGCATTTGATTTACTTCCAGCTGCAACTCATCTCTGGGTAACATCCATGCACACACATTCACACTCATACACTACGGACAATTTAGCCTACCCAATTCACCTGTGCTGCATGTCTTTGGACTGTGTGGGAAACCGGAGCACCCGGAGGAAACCCACACTCATACACTACGGCCAATTTTGTTTATCTAATTCACCTATAGACATTGTTCTTGGCTGCTGCATGGAGGGCGCCATAGCGACTAGCGTCTTCCAAAAGAAACTTCCGCTTACATCGTTTACAATGGGTAACTTGCGATCGAAAAATGGGTTTCAATAGCGTTTTGAGTGGATTACGGAGTTTTTTTGTGACACACAACTTTGAAAGGTGTGTTAAAGTCGTTATAATCTGTCAGTTGTGGTTCAAGCACGCGAGAAAAACGTTCACCTAGTTCACGTGTGTTCCTGACCTGTCAGCTGTTAGCTCAGCGGCTCTTAATTGTGCACCTACACACACACGAAACTTAAAGGTGCTGTATGTAAGTTTTTGACTATTCTAAAGCATAAAAATACCATAATATGTGTGCAGATATTTAAGAAACATCTTAAGTGAACATACTTGTTTAACTGAAAAACAATGCTGAAGTCAGATATTCTATGAGATTATTAATTAGCAATTGATATAAATATTACGAGCGTAAACATTACGTGAGCAGGTTACATTGTAACCGCGTGTCCTAACAACACGCTTTGTGACGAGATACGCAGTGATGAGCAGTTTGGCTGTTTGCACTAGACGAAACACGACATAAATTTAAATACAGAAGCTCAGAATATCCACTCACAAAACGGTAAAGTTTATAATCTATTTAATATATATTAACCCTCTTTAACATCATTAAATGTAGATGCTGAATCCCTCATATGTGTTTAGTTCTAAAGTTCATTTTAATTTCAAACTGTTTATTGTATTTTCAAGATCTGTGGTGAACTATCTGCTGCTGCTTTCAGTATTTGCCAATAAATGTCCTGTAAAATGACATTCAAACTCAAATTGTTAGCATTTAACACTGAATAAAACACATGAGGTTTACCTGAGGTGATCGCTGTCATATGTTTCTATTGTTCAGCTGTTAGAAATAGAAGCCGTATCTAATATATCAATTCGAGGTGTTGGTTTTGACAAAAACTCCTTTTAATATGGAAAATAATCCCTCTATTGCGTCTCGTTGCTTTTATTTAGAACACAGTTTAAATCACTCGCTCCTGTCCTCAATCTGGCAATCCGCGTTTGCTTTGATCCAGGAGTGCAATACCTAGTTCAACCACTGGGTGTCAAACTTACATACTGCACCTTTAACAGGTATGCAAGTCATGCAATTTACAAAAATGGCCAATAAAAGTCTGCTGCTGATACTCTACTGGCTTATTTGCATGTTGATTCTAATCGGGAGCCGTTTATGTTTATGTAAGTGGGACAGAACAGGCTAGGTGTGTGTCAAACATTTTGGTGAATTACATTTGTTTGGGTTGGTTATATATTTGAAAGAAAGAAAAAATGTTGATGTTAGCGATGACAAGGCTTTATTTAAACGGCACAAGATGCCGTCTGACAACGAGGGAAAAATACCTTGCAGCAGTTGTTTTCCATCCCATCAGATCTCCTTTTTTTTTAAATGATCAGTCCAGGAGGTGGTGCTGATCGACAACAGTATTAGTTCAAAGATTAGTACAAAGGTAAAATAGATTAAAACTATCAATTCAAAGCTGTACAAATGTGACTGTTTATACGCATCAGCTGCGATCGGAACTTCTTAGCATTCTCCTTGCGCATACACGCAAAGCATAATGGGTAATTTTGCATTCTAAGAAAAAGGTCTATAGCGCATGTCTTTGAACTGTGGGGGAAACCAGAGACCCTGGAGGAAACCCATGCAAACACAGGGAGAATATGCAAACTCCACACAGAAATGCCAACTGACCCAGCGAGGACTCGAACCAGCGACTGTCTTGCTGACAGTGCTACCCTCTAAGCCACCGCGCCACCCCAAAATACAAATATATTAAAGCAAATTAATTTGTTCATGTTTAAATGTAAAGGTTAATTACAAAACCTTAGTAATATGAATTGAAATATTAATAAGTAATTGAATATATAATATAAAAGTGTAAAAGACTTGAGTAAAAAAGATGCACAGGGACTATCCGGTGTATAAGATATGCATCACTTTACTCACAGCTAATTGGTCCAGACTGAGTTCATGATCTCTAAACCAGAATAAAACCTGTTCTGGAGCAGGTTAGCTGTGCAGTATGTTACCATGAAAACCTGATTACTGATGAGTTTTTGCTCATACTAAATGCGAACTTACCTGGATAAAAACCCAAAGCAGCTTAGTTTTATATATAGAGCAGTAGTTATATATATTTTCTGTCTATGCTTCTATCTCTGAGCAAGACCTGATTGAGAGAAATGCTTTCACTGACTCACCTCATTATACATAGGGTCTTTCTTCAGTGATGGTTGATACTGCTCGCATAACACTGTGAAGACTGTCAATTTTCCTCTGAAAAGAAAGCCACAATCATCTAGAAATGAGGTTGATTATTTTGTAACAGATAATACTGATGTATCAATTCAAGATAAAGCCATTTGGTCTTTTCTGGGCTTTTCAACATTCTACATTCTAGAACACATTCTAGAGGAAATCCTGAGGTAACCTACCAGCTTTCCAAGTAAATCGGAAGACTTTAGTAATTCTCCTAAGTTGCTTTCACAAGCTGCCTCTGCTGATAGCATACAGAGGTAACAAGGCAAGTCTGATAAAATAAATGATTTATTGAAATCCTGATTGATTTCAGAAGGCAGTGTAGTGTATCCTTTGTTGCCCATGATAACCCATTATCCTATTTGATTCTGTGAAATGCTTGAAAATAACCACTGTGGAAATGTATCAAATCTAAGTTTCATTGCAATAGCTTATAACTGAAAAAGTTATGTACATTGTGTTTTACATGATGACATTCTAAAGAATGAGTCTGACAGCCCAGGGGGGTATTCCAGAAAGCAGGTTATGTGACATACCCGGGTAGATTTAGGAGTAAGCAAGAGGATAACCTCAGCTTTGGTTCCAAAAACGGAGGTAACTTTTGGGGTATGTTAAAGATCCATAGCAACTTGCTCTATGAAGCAGGTTATGTTCCAGAGTTTGTCTGTTTCAGAGAGTTTCCTGAGCATTGCATGCTCTTGAGAAGCATGGACGTGGACGTTTGATGGACGTAGAAGCACAGATATGAGTTTTTTCATCTTGAGAGGCTTATATATAAGAGCGTAGTTTTTTTTTTCATATCCTAATGGATATTTGACTGAGCGTTGTCGTTTTTCAAAAGTATCGTTAGTGTATTAAACAAACCTTTTGAAATCAAACGTGACAAACCGCAGGTCTGCGCTAACCACAGAAAACATTCAGTGCAGCTCTTTGTTTTTGCGTCAGGGCATTAACTGTACAATATGGCAATAGCGTATAGAACTATCTGTACAGTATGCCTGGCACTGAACTGTTTTATACACTTTTGTACAGTTCCTTGGCCATAAATCTCTGCATGTCATTACACAAATGTTTCAGAGCGTGGCAATAGCGTAGTGGTAAGTGCGCCACTAAAGAACAACAGTACTCACAGCGGAGTGGGTTTAAATCTTGTGAATATTTTTTTTTTCTCTCTGTGTGGTTTAAAGGTCAAATAATTCAACCTCTGATTAGCCTTTATTAAAGGGACAGAGCAGCCCCTCAGAGTTATTTGGTGGCCCACAGCAGTAAAACAGGCCTTAGCCTCCTTTCTATAAGCTACATGACAGACAGACTATTCTTATACAGCTCCGGTAATCAAATGTTACCTTTTAAGAGATTGTTTCCGTGTTTAATTTTGACTTCTAAGACTTTTGTTCTTCTAGCTCCAGAAGGCTTACAATTTATATAAGCCTTATACAGTCAATACACATTATTATTGTGGCAGAAATTAAAGGCAGGAAAATTAAATGCATGAGTGGTTACACAACATGCTCAAAAATGAAGTTACATTAAATTTTTTCATAGAGTGGAGGAACTATGACGTCAATTTGTATGCAAAAACCCGGAATCGTTTTAGCTGTTTTAGCAGTCCGAAAGTCAATGTTTTTTTTTCCAATGGGATTTCAGTTAAATCTCTTAAATAAGGTTCGTGGCTAACACAAACTCAAGATACTTTCACGTTTTACTCTACGACATAAAACACATCAGTTACATCACACTCCTGATTTTTTTAGATTGGTTACGCTACTTTAATAAGACGGTTGCTATCAAGTTGCTAAATGGGACTACAGGCGGTGTCGGAGACATTATACGTCATCAAGCTGAGCTGGTCTGGAACACAGCTCGCTTGCGTTGGGCATTTGGATTTGTCTGTTATTTAAGTATTTTCATAAATAGTGTTTTATAGTTTGTAGTATTTTTCTAATTGGTAATTCATATTGTGTGTAGATAATGCCTTAACTTGTAAAGACCGTCAAGCCAGATTAATTTGTTGATCGTGTATTTTTATTAAACGATACTATGAAGATACTGCTTACCTGTGCAGCCTGTCTCTTTCCTGCCTTCAGTAATACAAACGTGTGAATAAATGTGTAAAAAATACATACTTATTGAGCGAAATGCATTTCCCACGTAAAAACGATCCAAAAGGCACGTAGGTCTATGTGTTTTTGTGGATTTATTTGTTTATAATATATAGCGTGAATTATAATAAACCAAGAGAGAAAATCTTTGCCATGGACCATATTTCTATAAAATACACAGGCGAGCGCCCTCGAAGGTACTGTAGTCCGTTTATAGCCTAATGTTAGCTTTTCAGTTCTTGTGTTTGCATTTAAGATCCAAAAGTGCTAAAAGATGTATTTTTGTATGAGGATTATCCGGCTGGACAAAACGTGTAAGTGTAATGAACAGTGTTTGAACACAGCTCATTATTTGCAATCTTCGAAAAGCCTATGGGGAAATCCTATGGGGATTTTATTGAGGGAACCAGTTTTCATCCTAGCAGCCGATTAGCCTACAAGGTGACGTCATAGTTCCTACACTCTATAGCATTAAAAGAGAGGCTGGAGAACAAATTTTCTCTAATTATTTATTACCTTATATTTCTTTCCTTCATTGATGCAGATGTGTATTGCTTTTTCTTTATAATCAGCCTTAATTCCTCATACGCCAGCAATAAAAAGTGCGCCTCTGTAAAGTGCGCTGGTCTTTTTTTCTCACCGTGACTTTCTATGGTAACTCGTGAATTCAGTGATCTACTGAAAATGCCTTCAGGTATGCGCCGTGAGCGCACATTAACCCGCAGTTATCTTTAGAAGGTTGATTTAACATTCTTATCAGTTGTTTTGAAACCGACATACTCACGGTAAGCAGGTTTTGGGTTAATCAACCAAGAGTTCAGGGTTTAGCAGATGGTAAGTTAACCCAGCTTTCTGGAATACCCCTGAGGTATGAGAATAATTACCCTTTTGTCTTAATGACCGCTGGCCTATCCCAAAGTAATGCTAATGCTCAAGTTCAAGGCACTGCTGTTCCTTTTGTCTCCATGAAAGTTCAAAGCAATACTGCCAGGCTTATTTGATTAGCACCTATGAATTTGACTGTTTTCTTGATTATATCATTATATCAGGGTGAGTGAAACTTCAGTGTCTGAACAAGACTTTAAATCATCCACTTCATTTACATTCTCTGCTAAATGTTGTCAGGCCGGTTTCTTTGTCCCCATTTATAAGCACTGCCCACCTAAAATGTATACAAGATGTAGTGCAAGTCACTGTTAGTTAAGACATCTATTAGATTTATTGTTAGACTACTCGTCAGACTTTTCAAAGACGACTTTGTGACAGCAGCAGTAATGGCGAGTTCTCAATAAACGTATGTATGTATGTATGTATGTATTTA
>CAIGQZ010033055.1:1596645-1623833 GCA_903798205.1 Danio tinwini
TATATATATATATATACACACAAATACAAATATTTCACATTTATTATAAATACATTTTTTTAACAACTGTTTCTTTTTCATCAATGTAAAATTTAACGTTTCAAAATGTTTAAAACCTTTATTTTAACATTCAAATGTCAAAAACGCTTCTAAATCATCACATTTACACACATATTTTCAGTTTCAGGTTTCTTTCTCAACTTTTATGTGGTGCAGCATTATTTAGTCAACTCGGATTTTGTGTTTCTTCCTGGTCATTCCCACTGTCAACGGAGCAGTCCGGTGAAAAGCTTATCCTAATTGGTCCACGTGCGTGCATTCGAAATGCTGATTGGCTCACAGAATGGATCTTATAGAACCAAGCTAGAGTTCAACTTTGTAGACACTTTTGTTTTTTTAAATAAAAAGTCTTAAAATGTAAACAACTTATAAAAAGTAAATCACAATGTAAATAAGTTGTCATTTAATAAGAATGTCAATAACTATAATTTAACTATATTTAATAACTATAACTATATTTAATAAGAATGTCAATAAGGTTTGACAAAAATGTCAGATAAAACCTTATAATTCTAAAGTGACAATATCTCAAAAAAAATAATAATAACAACATAAAAATACCTCTCTGTTTTTGCTGCCATAAAACCTGAGTTGGAAGTTTTTTTTACAGTTACTATGTTAATGTTGTGTTGCGCACTAAATTAAGGCCAAGGGGGGTGGGGGGTTAGTTTTTGCTAGATTGGACAAGGTTGCAGCCAGAAGAACAAGAATTATTTATATTATTTATTAAATTTCCCAATTATTGTGTTTTATTAACGTCTAGCCCCACCCCAACCATCACTGTAACGTAAAAACAGTAGTTGTACAGAGTATTATTTACGATATCTATTAAACTACCCAATAAATTGTATTTTTTAATGCCTCCCCCCCACCCTAACCCTAAACCCAACTGTCACAGTACTAAAAAAAATATTAATTATTGTTATACAGTGTCATAAAAAAATGCTGCTATATTAATGTGCATAATTGCACTTCGGCCAGCCGCATATGCGATCTAAACTATACCCGGGAGTGTTCTGTATCCAACTTGTGTTCTATATCCAACTTGTTCTGGTACAAATTAAGCCCTGTTTGTAATGAACTATAAAGGGCACCAGCAGATCAGCTACTGGTTTTTGAAACAGCTAAGTATTGTATGTATCGCCACTGTAGGACTTTTTTTATGTTGTTTGTCTTATTTTGAGTTGATCACGAATCTACCCCTACTATCTGTCTGCTACTTTCTTTATATATGATGCATCATATGCGATCCATCCATATTTTAAGCATTGATCAATTTCTTCAGCATTCTTCAATTTTCTAGTCTTATCTCAAGCTTAGGCAAATAACTGAGGAAGCACCAATGTAGACTTCTTACAAAGTATTTTACAGTATTTTAAAAATACAACACACTTAAGTATTTTGATTGACAAAATATTAAGCCATTTTCAAACACAAATGACAAAATACTATTTTGTATTTAAAATACATATTTGAAATACATGTATCATAAATACTGCCCATCTCTGTCCCTGGGTACTAGTATCTAATAAATAAGTACTGGTACCTAATGATTAACTACTAGTACATATAAATATGTACTTGTCCCAGCTGGAATACATACTAATACTGAAAAGTTGATATCTCAATGAGAGAACATTTGTTACTAGTACCAACAGAATAGTTACTAGTTACTATTAAAATAAGTACTACTATCTAATAAACAAGAACTAGTATCCAATAAATAAAAACTAGTATATATTTAATAAGTACTACTATCTAATGAATTTGTACTAGTACCTAATGATTAACTACTAGTACATAAAAATATGTACTAGTCCCAGCTGGAATACATACTAATACTGAATAGTTGATATCTCAATGACAGATCCCATATGGAATAAAAAATACATTTGTTACTAGTAACAGAATAGTTAGTCACTATTAGTAATAAATAAGAACTAGTATCTATTTAATAAGTACTAGTATCTCATGAATAAGTACTAGTATCTAATGAATAAGTAATAGTATCTAATACATAAGAACTAGTACCTATTCAATAGGCACTAGTAATAAATGAGTACTAGTATTTAATACATAAGTACTAGTATCTATTGAATAGGCACTAGTATCTAGTGAATCAGAATTAGTATCTAATAAAACCAGTGTCTAATGAGTAAGCACTAGTATATTTTTTATAAAACACTACTATCTAAAGAATATGCAGTACTATCTAATTAAGTACTAGTATCTAGTACTTAATGAAAAAGATACTAGTATAAAAAAAGTACTAGTAACTTGAAAGTATACTAGTAAGGGTTATAGAATAATGTCAAAACGACTTGCCATATGGGTTAGTAAATCGATATATAAACGTGAATGAGCATCATAACGCGGACATTGTCGTGTAACGTTATAAGATATGAAATATTTGTGGACGTTTTATCAAAACTGCATTTTTTAAACCAATTTACATGACAATAGGCTAATATTATATAGTTTAAATACAGAATATACTTTATTATTTTCATTTAGACAGTTATGGTACATATAAAACTTTTCTGTAAAAATACGTTACAATTAATATGACAATATTTGTATTAAAATAGCAAACCAAACAATAGAAAAAAGAAGACCGAAAACAGTGAACCTTTCTTCTGAATGTAACAAAACAGGCAGAATTTACACATTTACTGTGCTCAAATCCCTGAATTCACAGGATTACAGTGCAGCTTAATCTATGGGAGATTAATTCTTCCCCCAAAGACAATAAATATTATCAAGCACTGTGTTAAGATGTCATGCATTCATCACGCAATGTAGAAAACCAATTACAATTCATGTAAACATTTTTTTTTTTACTATAAGCAGTACTGGTCCTTGGTCTGTTTTCAATTCTAGAAAGTGTGCTAACAATTCAAATCTTCATTGGAAAAATAAATTGTATGTCGACTGAAAATACAATACACGTACAATACATAAAAAGCAATAATTGTGCAGCTTTGTTACTTCATACTGGTACTTGTGTCTGTCTGGGTGGGATTGCTTTGGGGACTCCAGGCCCTTGTCTGTAAGATAGAGAAGCAGGTCAGATCAGTCATGATAATCTCAAACATTGTTTTGAAACAAGAAAGTCAGATTATGTTTGCAAATGTTTTGTTTTTTAATTTTAATTCAAAGGTCAAAGGCAGGACATCCTATTTTAGCGTCTGTATCAGATTACATGTACAAAAGTGATTTTATATGTGCAGTTGAGGGCAAAATTATTTAATGGCGCAACAAAATTTTACAGTATTTGCAGATAATATTTTTTTTCTTCTAGAGAAAGTTTTATTTTAACTTGAATAAAATCTGCTTTTAATAAAAAAAATAAAGAAAAAAAATTTAAGGGAAATATTATTAGCCTCTTTCAATTGGCTAAAGAAAAAAAAACAACATTATTATACATTGACTTGAATAATTACCCTAACTTGCCTAGTCATCTAAATAAGTTTTTAAATCACACTTTAAGCTGAGTACTTGTATTAAAAAATATGTAGTAAAATATTATGTACTGTCATCATTACTAAGATAAAATAAATCAGTTATTTAACTACTTGGTTAAACCGAATTTAGGGGAAAATATAAAAGAACTCTAAAAGAATATAAAAGACAAGTGTAAACATATTATCTTTTAGTAAATGGTCTACTTTAAATGTTTCAAACCACTATTGAATAAATGAGATGTAAAATGTGGGTGATAGCATTTCATCATAATTTATTGTAACGTTATATTTATGTAATCTTGAAACGGCATTATTCAGACCTGTATATATATTGAAATATATGACAAATAGTGGTCTGAAGGATATTTTCGAAGCGTAAGGCCTTAAATCATTCATAAAAGCAGCAGCATCAGCAAAATATATATTTATTAACTTAAAAAAGCTATCATAAAGCGTTTGACGCTTCGAGCACACCGGCTCTCCGGCTCTTCATCAGACAATATTGATCACAGCATGTTACTCTTTTTTTTACACCTTTAGATAACATTATCTACCACATACAGTTGAAGTCAGAATTATTAGCCCCCCTTTAATTTTTTTTTTCTTTTTTAAATATTTCCCAAATGATGTTTAACAGAGCAAGGACATTTTCACAGAATGTCTGATTATATTTTTTCTTCTGGAGAAAGTCTTATTTGTTTTATTTTGGTTAGAATAAAAGCAGTTTTTTATTTTTTGAAAGCCATTTAAAGGGGCTTAAATTATTAGCCCCTTTAAGCTAAAACTTTTTTGATAGTCAGCAGTAACAAGCCCACAAGGGAGCCTCAGCGAGCTCTGTGGGGGGTCGAGTCATATTTTAAAATTTTTTAGCTGTGGACAAATAGGAGAATGATCATGTTGCCTTAGTTCATTTCATCCCCTGGCTGACCAAAAAAACTGACAAATTTGTAATTCGTTCTCCACAAAAAAAAGACAGAGTCTCACTGGTTCACCTTCAGCAGCTATACTGGACCTAGGTGAGGAAGCTCTAAACCAGAGATGCCCAAAGTAGAGCCTGCGGGCCAAAGTTTGCCCATTGTAACCTTTGATTTGGCCCACGATCCCATCTGAGAGGAGAGTGAGTATAATAGAGAGGGTTGGGGCGAAGGCTTTTAACACAGAGATCGTCATTTCTAATTTGACATAATGTTTTTTT
The DNA here is from genome assembly GCA_903798205.1 of Danio tinwini. NCBI lineage: Eukaryota > Metazoa > Chordata > Actinopteri > Cypriniformes > Danionidae > Danio > Danio tinwini. The sequence continues at coordinate 1,601,365 of CAIGQZ010033055.1, forward strand.
GTTTGTTTTATTGCAGATGAAATTAAAGGTTTCAATTATATGAAAAAGATTTATTTAAAATGTAAATACTTTCACTCAACAAATAGAGGAATAAGTTCATTATATTACTGTATTAGTTCATATAAAGCAGTGTTTTCTAGTCATTTTTAAACATTATTAAATAAATTAGGAATGTACCCATGGAGAATATATTTACCTTTGGCCCACTAGCCTTAATCAAGTTCAGTTTTTGGCCCTTCATAAGAAAAAGTTTGGGCACCCCTGCTCTAAACATTTCGGATAGCAGCGCTAGCAATACTGGAAACACAAAATGCAGGAAATACCAAGATAGTTACATGAACTATGGTTTTATTCTATTTTCTTGAAGCAAAGTGTCCCTGACCCAGCCACAGTGCATTATCTGCACCAAAGTTCTTGCTAACGAATGCATGAGGCTGCCCAAATTAATAAGACATTTGCAGACAACTCATCTCCAATACCGCAAGGTGCACCCAATACAAATGGCCTACTAACGTTTTCCTTTTATATTTTACATTAGGCTATTATTTGTGCATAAACATATCTAGATAAAGTAATAAACATACAATTTGTTTGAAAACTATTTTTTTTGTCCTACGTACTGCAAACTTATATGAGTGATAATATCATTAAATGTCGAGGGAGGCCTTACAATATTTGCATTACAATTTAGGTCTCTGGCAAAGGTTGGGAACCACTGGTCTACAGAAAAACCATCATTATCAATGACTGTGTAAAATATGGACGCCCTTTTCCATTAAACGATGTGAAGGAAAAAACACCTCGTGACGGGCACAAACTGTCACAAAAGACTGCTGAAATTGGAGCCTGGGCATGCTCAAAAGAACTGCCTGATGCGGTTGTTGCTTGATCGGAAAAGTTTGCGGCCCAAAGTTAACGAGTATAATTTATGTTATTTATGTAATGTCCGATTTATTGTATTTTATTAAAGTCTACCCCCACCCCAACTCTAAACACAACCGTCACAGAAGCGTAAAAACAGTAGTTGTACCAAGTATTTATCTTATCTGTTAAACTACCCAATAAATTGTATTTTTGAACCCCTACCCCCACCCCAACCCTAAACCCAACCATTACAGTACTGTAAAAAATATTAATTATTGTTATACAGTGTCATAAAAAATGCCGCTATATTAATGTGTATATCGCAATTCCAGCCGGCCGCATTTCCAATCTAAACTTTACCGCCTGATGGAGCCAGAGGAGGAGCTGCGGAATCGAACTTCCAACCAAATGCTTGTACATCAAATCAACCACGCCCCCCGAACATCTCACTTGACCGCTGGTGTGTGCACTATAACAAAGGCTCGCCAGTCGCGAATGTACACTTTGCGTTTACATAGGACCCTGCGTTTGCTGTTTTATCAACACAAATGGTTGTAATAATGTTAACAAAGGTGAGGTTTTATATAACGAAGATTTAATTGCACCAGCTCCGGGCTGGGCCGATCCGACTTGAATGCAGCAACGTCGGCTCGCTAACGGCCGCCGCATCTGGCCCGATTCATTCGGGACGGATGCCTATGGACTTACTGCCGAGTCAATCGGGCCAGATGCGGCAGCCGTTAGCGAGCCGATGCTGCCGCATCCGAGCCAGATAGGCCCGTGAGTAATGTGCGCGAGTAGGTACAGCAGACGGAGTCGGACCGAGGGGTAAGTCTCCGGCAGGCAAGAGTCTAGCCGGAACTGGCCCTAGTGTATTTTGCTATCTGGGTGGTTAGGCGTGTATCAGCAAACTGATAAAGCCCTGATCTTACCAAATATACACTGTTCCATTAGATCCATTAGATGACGTCTGCTTTGAGAAACTGTTAATCACAGCTGTCAATCACGATGACACGCCCAGCATTAAATTACTGCTCAAAACATACTCTTTACAAAAATGAAGGTCTGCAGCTATATCAGCACGATAACCAGTGCCTTAACTGACCAGAACCATCTTTCGGAATATTTTATTGCAAGTGTAATTAATTTTTTTTATTTGGTCTCATGTCTCCTTCATTAACATGACTTGTACTGCAGCAAGCCCCCAGGGGGCGAACTAACGGCCGAGACCTTCACTCAAAAGCAGGCTTGTGGCACACTTGATCGTTATACTGTACAATAACTTGCCTAATTACCCTAACCTGCCTAGTTAACCTAAATAACCTAGTTAAGCCTTTAAATGTCACATTAAGCTGAATACTAGTGTTTTGAAAAATATCTAGTAAAATATTATTTACTGTCATCATGGCAAAGATCAAATAAATCAGTTATTAGAAATTAGTTATTAAAACTATTATGTTTAGAAATGTGTTGAAAAACTCTTTTTTTCAACTGTGAGTGTACATATTTAATTAGCATTTTGGGGCTGAATGTGATTAAAAAATATATTAATATTAAAACATTCTTGTTGAAAATTTGGCCAACGTTATTTTACTGTATCCAATATACTGTTACAATAAATGACATTTTAGTCTTCAGTAAAGCATGATAAAATGCACATTTTGCTTAGGATAAGATAAGACCTGTCAACCACAAATCTGAATAAACTGCATTGCATGATTCATTTAAATACTCATTATGCATCTGAAAGGAACACTCCTAAAATAATGTATGCCGTAAGGCTGCAAAAATGTATGACCATGGCTTTCCAGCACTCATATTTCATTGCATGTCTTTATTAAATCCTTACAGTTGTTTTTAAACTAAAAGGTCAGCTCAGAAATTAGTAAATCTGTTTTTTAAAGCTGTATTACATCTTATTTTGATGCCTGTGAACTTTCCATTTTCTAAAATGATTGTTATTTGTGTTTCCCTGTGCAAAACCTACCACCATAATAGCTACAAAAGTAAATTCAATATGGCTCTTTGAGTTACTGCTATTGCCTCACAGCAGTACAGTATTTTTCCAAGACGCTGCTATGCAGTTGTGTTTTTGAAGCATGTTGTTAGGGTGTTTTGATTGGTTGCTTGGTCTTTAAGTCTTTCTAAATATGCAGAACAACTTGTAGATCCAGTTTCAGACCAAATATTTAAGACTTAAATTAGATTCCTGGAAATATTTTTGACTGTGTAATAAGAAACAAGCAATAAAAACAGACAGCATAGAAAAACTTGGGTCTGATATTTCTAGTCAATACCTTAGTTGAGTTACTGTGGTATCCTGTTGATACTTTGCATCGGTTGGCTGAAAAACAAATGAAGTAAGCACAGTTATCATAATTATCTATTCTTGACCTTTTAAAAATGCCAAATGTAAATTTGTTAGCAATAGTGACACTTTAGAGTAGCTGTGAGGACAAAGTAAAGCTGTGGAAATTATAACATGGCATAATGATAGTAATCATAGCACATCTCCAGATTACTTCCACTGAACAGCACATATCTGTAGCCCTGTTTCTATTTTGAGTATTAATTCATCATGTGGTAGTGTGATAACCTGTGAGGCGTTTGCTGTTTGAATCTCTGTCATCGACTGTGGAGCGGACGCTCTTGCTGTATTGCCATTTGCTTGCACGTTTGACGGGGCATTCGAAGAACCATTTGCTGCGTTCGTTGGCCTGTTATGACATTAAGCAAAATATTAATATTAGAAGATTTTAAACCAATTAAACATTTATTAATGACTAATTTACTAATCAGTTGCTTTACAATATATCAAAGCTGTATCTTCTCCACATGCCCCTCACAATGAACTAGGGATTAAATGTTTTTTTTTATTTCAATATTCTAATAAATTCACATTTTCTACTTAAACATGCCTCTCATTACACAATGTGACAGATTGTTACACAATAGCAGATCAGTGCTACACTGTAAAAAATGCTGGGTTCCACACAATCCCTTCATGATGTCACAACACAAATCAATTAACTTAATCGTTTTACAAATTTAAATGGACAATTAAGTTGTCCCCAAAAATAATTAAGAATTGTGTTGTTTCAACTATTTTATATACATAGCTTGAACAAGCAGCAAACATACATTTTTGAGTATATTTGTCTGTTATCCTTCCCATGGAAACCAATAGTAAACAATTATAAATTGTTATATATTATAAAATATAATAAAATTAACAATTAATCAAATATAAATATATATTCTTAAAACCTGTGTTACTGGTGTGAATATACAGTACATGTACCAAAAGCAAAAAACAAAAACAAAAATGACAGAAGAAAACATCTCATGGAAATATGGATTTGTTTACACCCATTTTGAATGTCATCATTCTTTTTAAGTCATGTTGTGGTCATTTACCTTCACTTTATATTGCTTTAAAAGCAAGCATATTTTGATTTTTAAAAATAACAGCTACTTTTTAATCATGAAAACATTTACTTTTCTTACAGTGCAGATTTCAAGTAGAATTGCAATGCCATTGTTTATAATAAAGCAGCTTTCTGGTTTGTCCATGTTATTTCTTAATCTGGAGGATTGTGCTAAAGAAATCACAGAGCCACAACTCATGACATCACAAACCGTAGCAGTTTTAAGATGTTTACTAGCCAGAGCTCACATTTCTGACAATATATGTCATGCTTCAGCTTAGCCCTGGTCTGGTTTTGTTTGAAATGACAGTAGAACAGTGCTAGGTTTCCCAATAAATATGTATCTTGGCTCGTAAAAGCGGTTTGTATGTGCAAAGCTAATAATGCTTATTGCTATTTCACATGCATTTCCCAAAATGCACGTAAAATGATCATGTGAGAACTCGTTCCATGTGCTAAACTGCTGTTACACCTAAAAACACGTTCTTAATGCACCACACATGGCGGTAATTGTCCTTTTGAAGTGTCACCCACTGTACTTTGGAGTTGCTGTCCATTTACAAAGTGCTGAAATATAACCTTATATGAAGTTGTATCCTGTACGTTTAACACATTAATTGTCATCTTATGTACAACAAACGTATATAAAGCACCGACATACAGACAGAGGCACTGGCAAAACAACTTGAAAAAATGTATTAAAAATAAAAACCTTAAAGGTAAAAAAAACACAAAGTTATGCATACTAAATTACCAATACATGGATGGCTTTCATGCACATCCGTGCAAGTCATTGACAGATTTGCAGTTATTTATTTATTGAGTTTATCCATATTTCTTTACTTTTTAAAACATATTTTCTAATTACTTCATACATTTTTTGTTCAGTCATTTAAATTATATGTGCATTATTTTCCTTTGTTATCTGTCCTTTTTCAATTGTTTTATTGATAATTGATAAAAAAAAAAAGAGTAATAAAGTGTATGTAGCATATACGTTGTAGTTTAAATGTAAGTACTGTCCAGAGTAGATATGTTTTACTGCTAAAATGACTTTTATGAGTCCCGGCTCCAAAAAGTCTGAGAGTAAAGTCACTCTGTGACATCTCATCTACCAAGATGCTGGCCAGAACCAACCTGTCCCGGTCTTCAAAGACATACCAGAGCGTTTCTTATTTTCCGCCAAAGTATAAATTAAAGTTTGCGTTTCGCGAATTCTCAGATCTGCGTCGCAAACTCCACACAAATGACAAAGGACTTCTTAAAAGACTACATCTTTCAAGCATCAGAGAAAAATCAGAGGAAGAGATAGAAACCCTGTAATACAGGTATTAGTCATGCGTTTACGCTGTGCCCTTTTAGTGGTTCTTATTAGTTTGTGGGACTTAGTTAGATTTGCCATCCTTTTATCTAAACACTCTATTTTCCTTGCTGTTCTATGTTTTTGTTATTATGTGGTTTATGCTTGTTCGTTATATGTTAGACTAGTCAATAAATCACTTTATAACCACGTTGGATTGTCTTTGTCTGCTTCACAGAAACGGTCACTTTAAAAGTAAAAGGTCCTTGCTACCAGGTTTTTAAAGTTTAATAAAACTAAACTAAAACTATTCATCTACTTCATGAGAGTAGGCCTAAAACTCACTTTCTAAATGAATAAACTTTGAAAGAGTCTGCTCACACGAGGATTTAACTAACTATAAGTTAATTCTGAATATTCATAATTAATAATAACTTGTTATTATTAATCATTTATATTCATAAATTGAGCTAATTTGGCTACATGCACAATAAAATACAATTAAAATACATTTCATTATAATCACACTTGCACTTGAATAAAGTTACAGGTGTAATCTGACAATTGTCCTCATGACATTTCCGTGGGGCTTTAACGATTACCTCAGAGTACTCGTAGTGCTCTTTAGGTTACAATGCTTTTGGGAAACAGATTATAACATTAAGATTAGTTGCACAATAATTTTTATGACCTATTTAGGTTCACAATGCTTTTGGGAAATGCAGCCCAGGTTGTTTTTTGATTTCACATTTCACAAACTCCTTAATTGTATTAAAAAAAAAACTTCATCCATTACTTTCTAAGGAGAAACAATATTACAACAGAAGTTGAACCGTACTGAACAGGCATAAAAAGTTAATGCTAGATTGACTGATGTACCTTTTTCGTATGGAGGGGCAGCCCTTCAGGAAGCGCTTGAGACTGTCTCTTCTGAACACGTACAGTAATATGATTATTAAAACCACCAAAATCGGCAACACCAAAAGAAAGAAGATCAACAGTCCATTTCTCAGGGAGTAATCTAAGGGGGGAAAAAGATGACGTAACCATTAAATGTATCTTGGTGTTTTATTTAGTGAAAATGTAATGAGTGTGCTCTTACCAATCTCAGCAGGGCCGCTGTCAATACTGCCTCCTCTGCCTCCTTTGTTACAGTTGGGTGGACCCCAGCCATTATTACAATGACAATGATATTGATCATTACACACCTGTAAGAAAGCCACACAGCGTTATAAAAGGGTGAAACTTGTGCTGCGGCCCTATTTACATACTTGCATTAGTACTACTTCCTAAAAGTATGTACTTTTTTTGTGTAACAGAAGAGTAAGCAAGTTTAGAATGCAAGTTGTTGCATTCCCTGCCAATCATCTCGACACATAATCTACATTTTTTGGTCATTTAATTTCCTACCTTATTGGAGATTCAGCAGCAGGTTAATCTGACATTCATGAGTCTTTCATGCAGAAAAACCCTCAGGTTTTTGGACAATTATACATTCAGTATATAATTCCTAAACACGTCTTTATATAAGTTCACATTGTTGTTGCAGATGAAATATAACACAGAAAATGTAATTTAAATATTTTCCAGCTGGCTAGATATTAATAATTAGTTTAATCAACTTTACTCTCTATTTTACAGTTTGTTTTGCGTGTCTGCCATCTTTGTAGTTTGTTCAAACTTTTTTTTTTTTACCTGAGTTTGTAGTTCTAATCTAACTCGCATCTAATGCACAATGTATTGTGGCCAATTGTGGACAGTTCTACACATCACATTTCTACCAGAAATAGTAGACCATCCTGAAACCTTTGGTATATTCTTTTCAACATACTACGCTTAGGACATACTAATTCTAATTTCAAATACTATTTAGGATGGATAGTATGCGAATTGGGATGGACCATTGGTGAACTGGTCATATCATGAAAAGTACAAGTAAGAAATATTAAAAGCTATAAAGGAACAACATCCACTGCTTCGCACTAACACCAGGAATAACTTACTCCATTATTGTTGCAGTCTCTCTGGGCATCACATTTCCGACTCTGATCCATAATGGAAGAATTGAAACACGTGAAGTTCGCACAAAGCTGAGAGAAAAAGAGAATGGTTCATTTAAAAGTTACACCCTCACTGGCCACTAGGTCAAGACAATCTGCTGAAGTGAAGAAAGGTGATTTAAATGTCTTCTGGTGCCAGATGTGCTGATATTGCAGTTAAATAAATGAATACATTTGATTAGAAATATATTACTTAATTGCAATAAACTTAAAAGCCATTTTAAGTAAAAGATTTTTGAATCCATTCAGCCGATTTGGTGGGGTCACTTTTAGCTTAGCTTACCATAATAAACTGAATGGGGTTTGATTATTAGCATTTTCTTAAAAAAAAAAAAAAAAGTTTTGATCATTTTCCTATTTAAAGCTTGAGGGCTCTATTTTAACAATCTAAGCGCAACGTATAAAGTGGATGGTGCAAATGCATTAAGAGCATGTCAGAATCCACTTTTTCTATTTTAAGAATTAGAAAAATACCCTTTGCACCTCTGCAGAAGGTCTAACAGGGTTGTGCTTATTATCTTAATGCGTTATGGGTGTGTTTTGAGGATAACGTCTTTTAAACCAATCAGAGACTCATCTTACATTCCCTTTAATAGTCAGTTGCGTTGCGCCATGGCTCATTTGCAATATACATGGTGGACTTTGTAAGTGGAAAAACGGAATGTTTCACTAGCAAGAAAACTGTTAAACAGACCATCTGACCGAGGATAAAGAATGAGCCTCCTCCATTCGGCCTCTTTACTTTCTCTTTACTTCTTTACTTTCGTGGATAAGGAAACGGTGTTGTACACACTACACTGATGACATCCATCAGCCTACATATTTAATTTTGCTTGTTAAGCACCAAGATTTGTTACAAAACTAGTTCTAAATTCAGTTCTAATTTCCAGCAAACAAATAAATGATCAATAATAATAAAGTGTGGTTAAAAAACTGAGCTATATCCAAACACATGTCCTATTCTTATGCCCCATATGATGATGCATACGTCTCCAAAACCAAACAGGTGGATAAATCTAAACCTGTTTTTTTATTAATACATATAATAAATACTACTACTAATAATAATATTATACAAATGCAAATTGTCATAAATAAACTGAAAAAAGCCCTAGAGGTAGTGGTTTTTATATTTATGTGAAAATAATAATTTTTGCTACATTTTAATCCTTAAATTTTTTCACGTGTGAAGATATTTGTGTTTTACTGTACATACCTGTGTATATTAAGCAATGTGTAAGCGTTTGAACCCACATAGGTGCATAACTAGCACGCTCTTCGCTGAACTTTAGACCTGCTTTTAAATTGCTGGTCAATTGTTCAGTCTATTTCAGGTCTTCAAAAAAAAGCAACGCACCAATGATGCGCCTTAATACACCTCCTTGACCACCCACAAGTCCAAAGTGGCACACATGGATTAGCTATTTAAACAATATGGAGCAGAATGTGAAAATTAGAGTTGCAACAAATCCCAACAAATGGCACCAAACACGTTGCGCCGGGTGTATGATATGGCCCTCAGTCTTCTGTAGATACATACAGTGTAATTAAACTGACGTGAAATGAAAAATTACTATTTTATAGGCCAATATTTTTCTGACGTAGTATTCAAGAAACTCATCTGCTGTACCATGGCTGCACCTGGCAGAGTGATATTACGCAGCACATGAGAACGTTTTTAGAGGGTGCCGTGACATGAGACACTAATGATCAAATCCGATTCAATTTATTATGCTAAGCTAAAAGTGACCCTGCCAGAATAAAAAATCATCTGAATGGTTTCAAAAATGGCTCAAATCAATGGTTTAACTCTAGGATACTCGGATACTTTTTCAACAACTGTGAAAGAAATGCCAACATTTCTTCTTGTAAATAGGAGTGAGGATTATTTTCAATAGCGTTCTAGAATTATATTCATTTGAATTTTTGTCATTACCTTTGCAGGCCTACACTAAACAAATGGGCTTTAACATTTAAGTTAAAGACAAAAGGGTACAAGGCAAGCAAATATTATAGTAAAATGAGACTTTTGAATTCAAAAGCAACTCCAAATGGTACATATTATAGATAACACATTTTAAAGTTCATTCATAAGATGTAGGTTTCATTGTTCATTTAAAAAATTCCAAATCTATGCCAGTCTTTTTTTTTTTCAACCCAACTGCTAATATATATACTTAAAAATATAACTGAAATGTTCCAATACAGGTATAAAATCAACAGTTTTAGCTTGCACATGAGACTTGCACAGCAAATAGCTTTAATTTAAGATACCCTTTATTCTCACCTTTCCAGGAGCGCAGACAGAGCCCATTTTGGCATAGGCTGGATCTGGCACATCTGGGCCCATGTTGAAATCAGCATTCATGCAGGTGATTGTGCCTCCCTCTATTTTTTGTACACTGACTGTTGCTCCTAAAGGTGGGTTATTGCTGTCAAACAGGCACTGAAGTTTTCCACACATAGCATTTCTGTAAAGAAAGGAAGTATAAATCAGGGTTCTTGCACCTTTTCCACAGTTAAAAATCTTGAAAAGATTTTTTCAAGAAACTTCCAGGTGCATTTTTGAACTTTTCCAGCACTTTACAATATTAAACATGTACATATACAGTTGAAGTCAGAATTATTAGCCCGTCAGAATTATTAGCCCCCCTGTTTACTCCCCCCCCCCCCCAATTTCAGTTTAACGGAGAGAAGATTTTTTTCAACACATTTCTAAACACAATAGTTTTAAAAACTCATTTCTAATAACTGCTTTATTTTATCCTTGTCATGATGACAATAAATAATATTTGACTATATTTTTCAAGACACTTCTATGCAGCTTAAAGTGACATTTAAAGGCTTAACTAGGTTAATTAGGTTAACTAGGAAGGATAGGGTAATTAGGCAAGTTATTGTATAACGATGGTTTGTTCTGTAAACTATAGAATAAAAAAATTAGCTTAAAGGGACTAATAATATTTCCCTTAAAATGGATTTCAAAAAAATAAAAGCTGCTTTTATTCAATCGGAAATAAAACAAAGAAGACTTTCTCCAGAAGAAAAAACATTATCAGACATACTGTGGAAATTTCCTTGCTCTGTTAAACATAATTTGGTAAATATTTAAAATAGAAAAAAAAAAAAAAATCAAAGGGGGCCTTATAATTCTGACTTCAACTGTTCATGTCATCACATTATATCAGATGCTATTTGTTATAGTATTTTATACTTTATTCCAGTAGTACTATATACTATATTCCAAGGAAGCATTTTGATGGTACGTTTGCACCAAGACCAACATTGTCATTAACTATTTTAAATGTCATTTACACAGATCTTAAATGTGCAATAAATCAATCAATCGATCAATCAATCAATCAATCAATCAATCAATCAATCAATCAATCAATCAATTTTTAAACAGTTAATAATTTTTACCTACTTAGAAAGTTTCAAGATTTCAGTTTTAAGCACTCTAACTAAAATTAAGCACTTTTGCAAACTTTGAAAACCACTAGACTAAAATTCAAGCCTTTGTAAGGATTTTAAGCATCCATACGAACCATGATCAATTCACTCAGCACTTTAGTTGAACTAAAAACACAAAGCAAAAGGAAAAATTTAGATAGAACAGAAAAACTCACACATTTGACACGTTGCAAACTACAGAGCCCTTTGGCTCTATTTTAACGATCTAAAAGCAAAGTCTAAAGTGCATGGCGCAAAAGCATTAAGGGCGTGTCTGAATCCACTTTTGTCATTTTAAGGACCCTTAAGGACCCTTAACACCCCGGCAAATGATCTAACAAAAGTTGTGTTTATTCTCTTAATGAGGTATGGGTGTATTTTGAGCATACCGTGCATCAGAGTCTCATCTTACATTTCCTTTAAGAGTCAGTTGTGTCGCGCCATGGCACATTTGCTATTTACATGGCAGACTTTGTAAGTGGAAAAACTAAACGTTTCACTAGGGAGAAAACTTCTTTACTTTGGTGGATAAGGAAACGGTTTGTGCGCACTCCACTAAAGACATCATTAGCCTACATATTTAATTTTGTTTGTTAAGCACAAAGATTTTTTTCCAAACTATTTCTAAATTCAGTTCTAATTTCCAGCATAACGAATAAATGAACAATAAAAACGAAATGTGGTTATATTCAATCACACTTCCTATTCTTATGCCTTATATGTTGATGCAAATGTCTCCAAAACCCATCAGGAGAACAAATCTAAACTTGGTTTTATTAAAACAAATATAAACATTCATATAATAAATAATACTGCTAATAATAATAACATTATACAAATGCAAATTGTTATAAATAAACTGAAAAAGTCCCCCGAGATGGAGGAGGCATAGAGGTAGTGGTTTTTATATTTATGTAGAAAATAATATTTTTTGTAACATTTTATTGCTTTCATTTTTTTCATATGTAAAGATATTTGTGTATTGCTGTACATCCTGTGTGTATTAAGCAATGCGTAAGCGTTTGGACCTTATAGGCGCAAAACTAATGTGCTCTGCGCTGGACTTTAGACCAGCTTTCAGTTGGTCAATTGCGCAGTCTATTTCAGTTCCTCATAATTGCATAATTGCCAACAATGCACAATTTTGCAATTATGCAACACCCATATGTCCACAAAGTGGTGCAAATGGATTTGTTATTTAAACAACGTGCCGCAAAACATGAAAATTAGTGTTGCGCTGGTCTTAAAATAGCAACAAATCACCCCATACACGTCTTGCGCCTTGTTGCACCGCGTGTATAATAGGGCACCTTAAATTGACATGGTGATTTCACCTAAGAAAATGTGTATTTGTTCACAAAACCTTTGTATTTCCATTAAAAACGTCCAAAAAAAATCTATGTTTTTGCAAGTTGATGCACAGACATTTTTGTTAAAGATTTCTTGAACTCTACAGTCTATGATGTACTTACTGTACTGAACAAGGTTTTGGGAATGTCCCAGAATATCCACAGTTCCCAAATGCACTGCCATAAGTATTAACATTGATAAAGCACTTATCATCTGCTTTGGTTGCTCCTAAATAGAAAAAAAACAAACAAAAAAACAATAATTTAACAATACAAGATAAGCTTTGTATAAACTTAAAAGGGGCAACGCTGTGGCTCAGTGGTTAGCACTGTCACCTCACAGCAAGAAAGTCGCTGGTTTGAGTCCCAGCGGGGTCAGTTGGCATTGCTGTGTGGAGTTTGCATGTTAGTAGACATGTGCTACAGATGAATTGAATAAGCTAAATTGGCTGTAGTGTACGCGTATGAATGAGTTTGAATGAGTGTATATGGATGTTTCCAAGCACTGGGTTGCTGGAAGGGCAACTGCTGTGTAAAACATATGCTGGATAAGTTGGCGGTTCATTCCGCTGTGGTGACCCCTGATGAATAAAGAGACTAAGCCAAAGGAAAATGAATGAATGAATGAATGAATTAATGAACTTAGAAGCAGAACATCATATGTTTGTCCGCAAACTGATATAAGTGTGCTAAAAGTACAATGTGAAGTACCTGAGCCAAAAAGCTGTTTGCACTGATAATCAAAGGTCTGGCAGCGGCCCTCAAAGCAGTAGGCTGCATTATTGTTACACGGGAGACCGTCCATCATGTAGAAATCTGATGGACAGAATGGAGACTCTCCACCGCAGTACTCCGGCAGGTCACAGGGGTTGATGGACGGTCTGCAAGGTGTGCCGGCAACATTGATCTGCTCACAGTAAACCAATGTCACACTTACATTCAACAGTCTTTGTCCCGTTTCATTTCATTAACTCATCATATTTAACAAGGGAAATGCCACAAAATGCAGTTTATTGTCCATATTTATTTGCATTCATGTTTCTAAAAAAAATTCTGCTACTTAGATAATTGAAGGGGTCAAAACCTTTGTAATAATGAAGCCTTTGTAACCTTTGAATGTGAACATGCTTATGGCAACTGTCATTAAGTGTCATTAGCTAAGTTATGTCATATTAAATGCAAATATGACATTGACTGAGATGTCTTTTTTATGACAACTTGACATTACCAAGGCAAGAAAACCTGCCTATAAACAACATGAGAGCATTTTTACTGTCATGAATATTTCTCTGATTAACTTTTTCAGTGAAATGCTGAATTTCTCATCAAAATGTCTCAGTAAAAGTGTCAATACTCTGTCAAATTCTTTTATAACAGCATCATTAATATTCATTGACATTTAACAACACATTTATTTGCAACATTGTAATTAATGACGCAGCTATAAAATTCATGACACAATTTTAATGGCCTCATGTTTATGACAGATTTATGACAAGTTGACAAGTAATATAATATTAACTTGGCTATGACAGGTAATTATGTATTTATGTCAAGTTGTGATAGCAAAGAGTTTTAATTTCAATTCATCATTTACTAATTAGAATTAACATGAACTGACAATGAACAACTGTGTTTTTATGAACTAACATTAATACACTGTAATAAATGTATTGTTCATATTAACTGACATTAACTGTGCGTCTCATATTGTAAACTGCAACCTTAATTTACTTTGTTTTCACTATGACAGTACATAATACTTTACTAGCTATTTTGCAAGGTACCAGTATTCAGCTTAAAGTGCAATTTAAAGGCTTAACTAGGTTCATTAGGTTGACTATGCTAGTTAGATTAATTAGGCACGATATTGGAAAACAGTGATTTCTTCTGTAGCAAACTGAAGGCTAATAATATTGCCCTTAAAAATATATATTAAAATTTAAACTCTTTTATTCTAGCCAAACAAAACAGACTTTCTCCAGAAGAAAACATATTTTATGAAATGCTGGGAAGTTTATTTAAGAAGTATTTCTAAAATAAAATAAAAATAATAATAATAAAAATATATAATAATCACAGCAGGGCTAATAATTTATCCTTCCTTTGATTTTATTTCTTTTTAAAATATTTCCCAAATGATGTTTAACAGAGCAACGACATTTTCACAATATGTCTAATAATATTTTTACTTCTGAAGAAAGTATTATTTGTTTTTATTTTGGCAAGAACAAAATCAGTTTTTAATTTTATTAAAAAATTTTTTTTTTTTTTTTTAAACATTTTAAGGTCAAAATTATTAACCCCTTTAAGCTATTTTTTTTTCAGATAGTCTACAGAACAAACCATTGTTACACAATAACTTGCCTAATTTCCAAAACCTGCCTAGTTAACCTAATTAAGCCTTTAAATGTCACTTTAAGCTGTATAGAAGTGTCTTGAAAAATATCTAGTAAATTATTATTTACTGTCATCATGGCAAAGATAAAATAAATCAGTTTTTAGAAATGAGTTATTAAAACTATTGTATTTAGAAATGTGTTAAAAAATGTTTCTCTCTGTTAAACAGAAATTGGGGAAAAAATAAACAGGGGGGGCTAATAATTCAGACTTTAATTGTAATTTTGCCTTCAACTATATATATAAACATTTTTACTTCATTGGAGAGTTGAACTGCAGAGCTTGCACACATATGATATTTGTAGAAAGTATACTGTTGTTCAGGTACTTCTCTAAGTGAAGAACAAACAAATATATCATGTAATAAAATACACTCATCGACCACTTTATTAGGTACACCTGTCCAACTGCTTGTTAACACATATTTCTAACCAGCCAATCCCATGGCAGCAACTTAATGTATGTAGGCATGTAGACATGGTCAAGACGATCTGCTGCTGTTCAAATCAAGCATCAGAATGGGGAAGAAAGATGATTTAAGTGACTTTGAACGTAGTATGGTTGTTAGTGCCAGACAAGTTGGTCTGAATATCTGATCTACTGGGATTTTCATGCACAACCATCTCTAGAGTTTACAGAGAATGATCAGAAAAAGAAAAAATATCCAGTGAGCGACAGTTCTGTGGGCACAAATGCCTTGTTGATGCCAGAAGTCAGAAGAGAATGGCCAGACAGAAGTATAGACAGACTGATAGAAAGGCAACAGTAACTCAAATAACCACTCTTTACAACCGAGGTATGCAGAAGAGCATGAACGCAAAACACGTCCAACCTTGAGGTGGACGGGCTACAGCAGCAGAAGACCTCACCAGGTGCCACTCCTACCACACTGGGAGCCACTCACTGGCTAAAACAGGAGCTAAAAACAGAAAACTGAGGCTACAATTTGCACAGGCTCACCAAAATTGGACAATAGAAGATTGGAAAAACGTTGCCTGGTCTGATGAGTCTCGATTTCTGCTGCGACATTCGGAAGATAGGGTCATAATTTGGCATCAACAACATGAAGGCCACAGTGTAACTGAGTATTGTTGCTGACCATGTTCATGCCTTTATGACCACAGTGTACCCATCTTCTGATGGCTACTTCCAGCAGGATAACGCGTCATTTCATAAAGCGTGAATCATCTTAGACTGGTTTCTTAAACATGACAATGAGTTCACTGAACTCCTTAGTCACCAGATCTCAATCAAATAGAGCACCTTTGGGATGTGGTGGAAAGAGAGATTCGCATCATGGATGTGCAGCTGACAAATCTGCAGGAACTAAGTGATGTTATCATGCAAATATGGACCAAAATCTCTGAGGAATATTTCCAGTACATTGTTGAATCCATGCCACGAAGGATTAAAACAGTTCTGAAGGAAAAAGGGGGTCCAACCCGGTACTAGTAAGGTGCACATAATAAAGTGGTCGGTAAATGTATAATATATCAGGCTTTTATAACATTCTATGATTATTTGTGATGAGGGGTCTGACCTGACACTTTTGACAGCAGCTTCCTGCGGCGCAGGTGGAGCCCTTAGTGAAGGTGCATGTGGCAGCATTACAGCATGTAGTATTGCATTCCTGCAACACATCAGCAACACTTCATTTAGGACAGCAGCAATAAAAAGCTCTGTAATCTGTCACACAATGAGTAGGTTTCATTTTTAAGACTTCACTGGTGTTTTTTTGGTTACAAACAGTTAAATAAATGTAGCCAGGTCACTTAAAACCCACACAAACACACACACACTCACACACACAATCAAAATGCATTTAATTGCTGTAATGTGGCAAACTGTAAGGGCAATGCTCTAATTGGTGACCATTTTGGTTTAACATGTTCCTGTGGCACCTGAAAATATTTTTGCTAACATTTAAGTGTTAAAAAATTATTGTGATGTGACCCGTTTTTGTTTCTCTACAAATTGCTTGCTTTTTTTGCATACACATTATGTGCCTGACAAGGCCTGAATGTTAACATGGGATTGGGGTAGTGCCAATATTTGAATCGTTCCAGCAAACTCATGAAAAAGCTGGAAATTCCTGCAAACATTTATTCTTTACAGTAAGGACTTTGAATGAGAAAATGAATCCACACATCTAATCTGTAATCAAAGAGACTTGACAAACAGTGAGTGATTCAGCACAATACATCTCTTTTTCAAAATGTGCAAATGACTTAAGTAAACTCTTGAGTAAGCATAAAGTAAATTCGTGAATGTTTTGCTTTTGGATGGGTGCCACACATTCATTCTTAAAGAGTCTGTTTACAACTGGTCACTTAATCCATTTTCTCTGATCGGATAGCTATCTGATTTGTGAAAACATCTTCAGGCATCTACATTTAAAATCTACATTTGGCTATATAAACGTTTCTCCACTAAATGGAAATTATTCTGATCTTTAAATTCTGCACTAAATGCAAATGAAACTAGGTTATGCAAATTTAAGCGCCAGATACACAGCGTTTTTTTATTATAATAACTGTTTACAGAAATATAAGAAATAGAGTTTATCTTTATTCATCCTATTTCCTATATAGAACAATCTATAAAAAAAAAGTTTACATATTTATCTCATGATTTCACGTGCTTTTATGTGGCGTTAATGAATTAGAATATAAATGGAATAATCTACTTAGGGTTAGTATAGTGAGTATATCATGATTGAGTCAATATGTGGTGAAATACCTTGTAGAAAACATTTAGTAAAATGCATTTTTCATGAAAATTGCCACTAGTATTACAGTCACTAGTGTGACTTTTCTCATAAGTAAAATCACTGTGAGAAAACTGGTGATTTATCGTGTCGCCAGTGTTACTCAGTTTTTTTCCACGTCACATTAAAAATGTGTTTATATACATAATTATTTAAAAGGTAATCAATTTACATCTGTTGAATTCTGACACACCGAAGATTTATGATTTAAAGAATTGCATCATTACTTGTTTATAGATGTTTATAAATGGTTGCTGAACTGAACTAACACTGTTTAACAAACATGATTAAAACACATAAAACATTATTACCTTATACATTTAGGTCCATAAATGTTTGGACATAGACACATTTCTGATATTTTTGGCTCTATCCACCAACACAATGGATTTGAAGCACATTAAGATGTGCTTAAACTGCAGACTGTCAGCTTTTATTTGAGGGTATTTACATCCAAATCAGATGAACGGTGTAGGAATTACAACAGTTTACATTTGTGCTT
This sequence comes from Danio tinwini, assembly GCA_903798205.1. NCBI lineage: Eukaryota > Metazoa > Chordata > Actinopteri > Cypriniformes > Danionidae > Danio > Danio tinwini. The sequence continues at coordinate 1,619,488 of CAIGQZ010033055.1, forward strand.
CCCACTTGTTAAGGGTCCAAAAGTAACTAGACAGGGTAATAATCATAAATCAAACTTTCACTTTTTAATAATTGGTTGCAAATCATTTGCAACCAATTACAGCTTGAAGTCTGGAATGCATGGACATCACCAGATGCTGGGTTTCATTCCTGGTGGTGCTCTGCCAGGCCTCTACAGCAACAGTCTTTAGTTCCTGCTTGTTCTTGGGACATTTTCCCTTTAGTTGAAATGCAAGCTCAGTAGGATTCAGTTCAGGTAATCAACTTGGCCATTGCATAACATTCCACTTTTTTCCCTTCAAAAACTCTTTGGTTGCTTTTGCAGTATGCTTTGGGTCATTCTCCATCTGCACTGTAAAGCACCGTGCAATGAGTTCTGATGTATTTGGCTTAATACGAGCAGAAAATATTTCTTGAAACACTTCAGAATTCATACTGCTGCTTTTGTCATTTGTCACATCATCAATAAATACAAGAGAATCAGTTCCATTGGCAGCCATACATGCCTACACCATGTCACTGCTACCACCATGCTTTACTGCTTAGAATCATGAACAGTTCCTTTCCTTCTTCATACTCTTCTCTTCCCATCGCTCTGGTACAAGTTAATCTTGGTTTCATCTGTCCATAAGATGTTGTTCCAGAACTTTTTAGGCTTTTTTTAGAACTCTAATCTGACCTTCCTGTTTTTGAGGCTCACCAATGGTTTACATCTTGTGGTGAGCCCTCTGTATTCACTCTTCTCCTGACTGTTGCTTACCAGGAAAAGAATTCTTTGGTCATTCACCACTGTTGTTTCTGTGGTCTTCTGGGTCTTTTGGTGTTGCTGAGGTCACTGGTGCGTTCTTTGTTTAAAAAAAAAGTTTTGGCCATGCCTAAAGTTTTTGATGAATGTGTTTTGTTTTTTTCAGCCTAATGATGGTTTGCTTGGCTGATAGTGACAGCTCTTTGGATCTCATTTTTTAAAGTTGACAGTAACAGATTCCAAATGCAAATAGCACACTTGAAATGAACCCTGGACCGTTTATTTGCTCATTGTAATTGGGATAATGAGGGAATAACACACACCTGGCCATGGAACAGCTTAGAAGCCAATTGTCCAATTACTTTTGGACCCTTAACAAGTAGGAGGCACAAATGCAAACTGTTGGAATTCCTACATTGTATACAATTCACCTGATTGTAAATACCCTCAAATAAAAGCTGAAAGTCTGCAGTTAAAGCACATCCTGTTCATTTCATTTCAAATCCATTGTTAGTGTAGAGAGCCAAAATGTTAGAATTGTGTCGATGTCCAAATATTTATGGACCTAACTGCATGTTCCTTATATCTTTTCATTTTTTTTCCCTACATGCGCAGAAAAAACTCCTAATAATAATATTTCATAAAAACCTATAATATTGTCAAAAAGTAGGTAACACCAGTGACAAAAAAATGGTACATGTGAACTTTAAATACATTTACAAAGCTGTCATTTATGTGTTTTCCTAAAGCCAAGTCTAGGTCTAACTTAAAATGTCAAAAATAAAGAAATATATATTTTAAAAACTTGTCCATACCAAAAGTGGACATTTCTATAAAATGACCCATAGATAGAGCGATAAATATATATGTTTAAATATCATTCTTTATATTAAACAACATGAAAGGACAGGGCAAAATCTTTCAATAACAAACAGAATGTATTAATTCTGGTGTGGGTGATAATATTAATATAGTATTAATATAGTTATCGTTTTTTGTGTGATTAGGCCTCAACTCTCTCTAGTTATGTGTATTTAAACCAGTTCAACTATATTAGATTATATCATATATTATACTGCTTGGGAAACCAAGCAAGTAGAATAAATTTCAAATGTAATTGTTCTACTGAGGCCAAAGCTCTGATTTCGTACAATGAAACTCCAATAATCATGTTAGTTTAAACGCATACCTGTGGTGTGCCACAGTCACACTGCTCTCCACTCTCCAGAATGCCATTCCCACAACTGGGCACAGATATGATGCTGTCCTGAGCAGGCATGTTCCTCAAACATGCTCCGCCACCTCCCTGAATCAACCTCTCAAAGGCATTATCACTGCAGTCACTGAATTTAGTTGATCCACTGCAAATCACACCCATACACATCATCATCATCATCATCATCATTCACTTTACGTACAGCATGAGCTCATAAAGAGATTTTGTAGAAATGTCATTATTTAATTCAATCTGAAATGCTCCTCTGTAAAATGATGCATTCCAAACAGAATAACGAACAGCCAAAATAAAAATGTGTTTTAAAAAAATATATTATATCCCCTAACACTGTACATACAGTTAATTCAGTTCTTAATTCAGTCAGAATACACTTAAATAGTATTTAGCATTAAAATGAATAATAATCATATTTACACATAATACCACAATGTTTTATTTATCATCATTTGAATTATATGTTTAATTACGTCATACTTTCTTTTAATGTACAATTCACACTATTAATTAAATCATTAAATTAGACTTTTAGCAGTAGCACTTTAAAGGGCACCTAGGTTACCACTTTTTCCAGATTTAACATAAGTCTTTTGTGTCTCCAGAATGTGTCTGTAAAGTTTCATCTCAAAACCCCCATCAGATTTTTTATTATACCTGTCATAAGTTTCTATTTTGTAGCATTTAGCATCAGCTAGCGGGTTTTGTGTATTGCGCCTTTAATGCTAGTCCTTCACGCCCACCGTTTCCACATGCCTGGCAGCGGCTCGCTTGGCTGCGTCAGACAACAGACAAACATGAAGGAATAAGATCTCACGTAACGTTTGTGAGGAAAAACTACAGTAAGAACTTTACCAATGAGTATTTGATGCATGTTGTGGAGTTGCAAGGGTGAGTCACACACAATGTCGTTACAAAGTTCACGCACACACATAAATACACACACACACAGACAGTGCGTCTTTAGCTTTGCACTGTTTTTGCACGCAAATGTGACAGGATACAGGTTATTATCCACTGCTGTATAGATGTCTGTTATGTTAATGTACAAAATAAACCTGATTTAACGTCCACAAACCGGGATTGAAGCGTCTTTTATAATTGTTCTGGAACGTGGCTGTGTTGATGAAGTAAATCGCTGTAATTTATTACACACATGCACTGTTTTAAAACATTTTAAACTTGTAAAACTCACTCTTGATTACATTTGATGATGATTGATGTTCCTAGCAAACTGAACAGACTTTTATTTACGGTTGCTTAGTGTGCACACGTCCTGGTCCTGTGTCTGGTTGATATGATTATACACGTTACTATGGAGACATGTTAATACGCAGCTGTCAATCAATTCGGTGGGCGGGGGACCGCACTCCTACGTCAAGTTGCGGTCGGTCTAAAAACCGCTCCAATTGGTCCACTGTTTTTATGTTGTTAAATTGAAAAAGAAGCACTGGGTGTGTTTATATCACCCCAATATGACGCTCTATACACCATACATACACATATGTCTGTCCAAACAGCTTGAAAAGTAGTTTTTTCACCATAGGTGACCTTTAAAATAATGGTTCATTAGTTAATGTACTTACTAACATTAACAAACAATTGGTAATAAATTTATTATGGTATTTATCTTTCTGTGTTAATGTTAGCTAAATTTAAAATAAGTTAAATTACATTAGTTCATGTTCACTCACTGTGCATTAATAATGTTAACAAGCACAAGTTTGGATTTTAATAAAGTATTACGTTGAACTACGATTAATAAATGCTTTACAAGATTATTCATACTTAACATGAACTAACATTAACAAATGGGCCATTATTCTAAAGTGTTACCCTTTTAGCTCAATAAACAACTAATCAGCTGCCTCTATTAATAGTTAGTAAGGTGGTAGTTTGGGTTTTGGTATTGGGTAAGATTAGGGATTTAAAATAAGATCATACTTTATAAGTGCTAAAAAAACAGTTAATATATTAATAATAGGCAGGTAATAAGCCAGTGATAAATGGTGTGAATTTTTACTTAAATTAAAGTGTTAACTTTTTTATAGCTTTTATTAATTAATCAAAACTTTATTTATTATTTACTTTACATACTTTACATACGTACCTACTTTACATAATTACTTACTTTGCTTGCTTGCTTACCTACTTGCTTGCCTACTTGCTTCCTTCCTTGCTTAGCTACTTGCTTGCTTCCTTCCTTGCTTAGCTACTTGCTTGCTTGCTTACCTACAGTACTTGCTTGCTTGCTTGTTTACTTACTTGCTTACCTACTTGCTTGCTTACTTGTTTGCTTGTTTACTTACTTGCTTACCTACTTGCTTGCTTTCTTACTTGCTTACCTACTTCCTTGCTTGCTTCCTTTCTT
>CAIGQZ010033055.1:1637538-1651812 GCA_903798205.1 Danio tinwini
ATATAAATTAAAAAATAAATCCTATGCTTTTTTTAAACTTCATATTAACAAGACAAAATGTGGAAAAAATAAGTATCAATATTTTCTAATGAAATATTAAGCAGCAAAAACTTCAACAACACTGATAATAACACTGAGCTTCATTACATTTTAAAATCTATACAAAACAGAACGCAGATATTTCAAATAATAAATTGTGTAACACTGTGTAAAACTATTTCACAATATGACAGTGTTTACGATCAAATAAATGCAGCCATGGTGAGCATAAAAAAGTATTTGTTCAAAACATTAAACAATAGTAAGCATTTACAGAGTTGGTGTATAAAGGTAAAGTTGGTTTTATATTCAGCTATTCAGACATTCTTATTAATAATATAATTTTAGAAAATTATTCTGCAAATTCTAAATAGGGAAATCATATAAGCAGCCAATGACTATCAAAGTACAGCATTGTTCACAAAATTAGATAGTGTTAATGTTGTTTTGAAGTCATACTTGTATGCTAATTCTGATCGAATATTCAAAGTAACATGGTAAACAATATAGAGACTTCTAAATGAACGAATGTGCGAATATAAAACCAACTTTACCTCTATAGTTGGTGAATTTATAGATACAGTTTTAGACATTCCATGTAGGTTTTTCCAGGTTACTGTACATATAAGCAAGAGCTGTTTGTAATCAATACAAAACTCTAAATAGCACTAAAATTAGCTTATTTAACCTACTTTTAACAACATTAAAAACAGAATAAAACGATTACAGTATGTATAAAATTAGCTATTATTAATTTACGTTCCCTGTACGATAAATACAACTAAAAGACTTGTGTTGTAGGCTAGTTTTTTTGTCGGTGAAACACGACTCTAGTTCTTCCTCCATTGAGTGTAGCTACTAAATAAAAGTCATACGTACGAAAACATCAAGTATAAATAAGTTGATTTGTCTTACCTGGACAAATTGAGAAGTTTATGAGGATGAGGGTGAAGATGTAAACGTGTCGCGTCATAATGTTTCTTTGAACTGACGCTGCTGGAACTCAGGTGAGCAGCTGAGCACGAGCGAGGGCTTGCACGAGCAGTCTTACAGGTGGAGCGACATTCCACTATAGTGTTCTTTGCCTGGCCAACATTTATAAATATCCATAGATGTTATAGTTAGAGATAAGTACAGAAAGATGTCACAAGATTAAATACAATTTAAAGTATTTCTGTGGAGGAGAACACGAACACGGGGAGAACATGCAAACTCCACATTAAAATGCCAACTCGAACCAGCGACCTTCTTGCTGTGAGACACGACCTTCAGTGCTAACTACTGAACCACCGTGTCGCCCACTAATTCAACAACATAGTGACAAATTATAATTGTGTGTATTGCAGTTTACTGTAGTACGAAAAATATTTTTTGCAAAGTTGTTGAAAACAATTTACATGGGTTTAGTTTAATCAAATAAAATGTTTTTTTTTTTACTTTGTTTAAAATCAGCCCAAATAAATAGTTTACAACCACTTAACTTTAAAAAAAAGTAAATCCAAAGAATCATCTTTGAATCATAATGTTCATAGTAAACTGTATAAAGTAGATCAAAAGGCACTATGGTATTTACAATAAATTACTATATTCTTATTAATCTGGTAATATTTTGTTTGACAACGGCTGACACAAGATGAAAAACAAGTTTATTCCTTCAGATGGCGCTCGAATGACACGTCAGGAACAGGAACAAAAGCGTGTCAGTAAACAGCTAGAAAACATGTACATTCTCAACTGTTTAAAGTTGTCTTTGTCATTGGATTATTTGCTGTGGTCTAGACGAAATATCGCCACTATAATGATAATGCCCTGCGCATAAATAAACATAACGCAAATTTCGTGCTGTTTGCTGTACTGTTTATTTAATTTCTATGCTACAAAGTCCACAAAACAACATGGTATGAATTTAACGTTAGTATTTTATCGTTGCAAGACGTAACCAGAAGACTATAATATTTATTTATTTATTTATTTATTTATTTATGTTTTGTATACCGTAAATAAGAAAACTGAATTTGAAAAAAAAACAGTGAATCGTTTGTATTTTACTCAGGCGTATGTATGGGCGCCTTTGTCGGGTCCTTTAGCGGCTGCCGTCGCTGTTTAGAATGTGATGTTGTGAATGTTAGAGGGCTGTTTGTTTTTATTGGTGTTATTAAACGGAAAACACTGCGAGAATGTAGTGTTTTTTTGTTTCGAACTTGATTAGTTAATATGTTTTAACCCCTCACTCTGCGTATGTATGAATGAACGTAACTGATATAATTTATTTTAGTGTGCAGTATGTAATGGTAGTGGTCTTAATTGTTTTGGGGAAAACGGTTCGAAACCTCGGACGGTGTGTGGATGATGTTGGCGGGGCATTAAGAAGCATTTATCAGGATGTTCTCGAGTAAAGATGGTCTGGTATCTGCAAACAGCTCTTGGCCGTGTTCATCACAGAAGCCACTCTCTGATGTTCTCAGCACGACACAAGACAACAGACTGAACGACACACACGGGTTTCAACATGACAGGTGAGTTCGTTTCATTGGCTCTTGATGGCTACAAAAGTGACTAGATAGTAGTGGTGGGCAAAGCGAGGCTTCATGAAACACTGAAACAGTCGAAGCAAATGTGTCGAAGCTTCGAAACGTTTCGAAACCCCACTCTACGGCGACACCCAGTGGTAATTTTTTTATGTATTGCACTGGAACAGCGTCAGCAAAGAACAGCTGAGCAAATTGAGGTATTAAACTCCACTTTGTAAATTGAACCTACAAGTGGTTTAGTGGAGCGGTTAGGGTTCTTGACTACCATACGGGCATACTGGGTTCGAATCCAGGCTGAGACAGCTCTTTTGAAATGCTTTAATATCAGTTTGAATCGCTCTGTTCTTGTATCATTAATTTTCAACATTGGTCTGACATCAGAATAAACACTTTGTGAATAAATATGTCTTGTTTTGGTCATAAAACAGGGTTGTTGCTAGATCAGACACGGCTGTGGCCAGAAGTTAACAAGAATAATTTATATTATTCATTAAATTTCCCATTTATTGTATTTTATTTATGTCTACCCAAAACCTAAACCCAACCATCAGAGTACTGTAAAAAATGAATTATTGTTCTACAGTGTTACAAAAACGCTGCTGTATTGATGGTGTATCAGCAGCTGTATCCTATTTGGACTACACCATAAAACAGTAACATTATTAAAATACATAAAATCATGATTTCAGAGAATTTGTAGAAGACTGGATTCGAACCCAAAAGTAATTTGTAGCTCAGTTACAACATACACACGCACGGTCCACTAGGCCATAACAGACAGGAAAAAAAAAGTCAGACCCTGTCAGTAAAATGCACATTCGTCAGGTCTCGAAACGCTTCTAAACTGATCGATGCTTTGAATCGCTTTAGTCACATGACCAAGTGTTTCAAAACACTTTAGTCACGTGACCTGGGTGTTTCGGACCATGCTTCGGTGCAGTGTTTCGAAACACTTGCGCTTCGGGATCTCGACACTGTGTCGAAACGTCAGTTTCACGTCAGCCATCCCTACTAGATAGTACTTTTAAATAGACCTATTATTATGCCCCTTTTTACAAGATGTAAAATAAGTCCCTAGAGTGTGTGTGAAGTTCTAGCTCAAAATACCTCACAAATATTTTATATAACTCTTTGAGTCTGTCTCTATTAGGCTTTGATCCAAATTTGGTGACTCGCTTTAAATTTAAATGAGATTGTGCTCCCAGTCCTCTTTTCAAAAGAGGGTGGAGCTACAGTATAAACGCCTATTTGTCACCATTCAAAACTCTAAAGGCTCGTACACACCAGGACGCTTTTCGTTTGCGTTTATCAACGGCGTTTTTCTGGATTCAAACCTAAGCAGGTTGGTTGTTGCTAGATCAGATACATTTGCGGCCCGAAGTTAATGAGTATTATTTATGTTATTTATGAAATTTCAGATTTATAGTATTTTATTAACGTCTACCCCCACCCCAACCATCACAGAAATGTAAAAACAGTAATTGTACCGAGTATTATTTATCTTATCTATTAAATTACCCAATAAATTGTATTTTTTTACCCCCACCCCCACCCCAACCCTAAACCCAACCGTCACAGTACATAAAAAATCTTAATTATTGTTATACAGTGTCATAAAAAAATGCCGCTATATTAATGTGCCTATCGCACTTCCGTCCGGTCGCATATCCAATCTAGACTTTACCGATTTTCACTGGCGTCGAGCAGAAGAGTATGCAAAATTACTCCTTGACGTTAGATGGAGCTACACAACTTTGTGTATGTATGACACCAGCTTGTAACACAGAGGAAGAAGACAGAAAGTTGACACGCTTGTTGTTAAAGTTACTGGCCATTCGAACAAGCATGGATGGTTCAATTAGCAGCTTGAGAAATGATTTTTGTTTACCAGTGCAATAAGCAACTTATCGCCTTCATAACTTCATATCGCCTCTGTGCATCTTCAATGTGCGCTCGCATTGACATTGATTTTGCACTTGAGCACAGCCAAGTGCTGTTTACTGTAACTTCAGCAGCACCGTGCACGTGAATAAAAGTGTCAATCTGATTGGTGGAGAAGGTTTTGATGTGGTGCATCAAAATAAAAAAATGAGCCTGAGGTGTTCATGAGTTCATCAACTCCTCCAGAAACTATACTTGGACGATGGAGGCTTTCAGCGGAGCTTCAGACTGAGCTGAGGCCAGTTTGATGAGCTGTTGTCTGGTGTCAGCACAAAATCATAATTTCTCTTCAGGACACCAACAACAACAGGCACTACATCATAATCACTCCCCTACAAGAGCAAGCTCATGATTGGTTATTGTGGAGTAAATGTCTGCTGAAGTTCAGATTTTCAAACTCAAGCGATCGGCGTGAGATACGCATATTAAGCACATCAAATGCGCAAAACACTCAAATCGTGCTGCTTCATTTGCACCGCAGGATTTGCGTCTTTGCATTGACTTAAGCCTGGTTTATACTTCTGCATCAAGTGATCGGCGTGACCCACAGCGCAAGCCTCGCACGTAGCCGTGCATTTATACTTCTGTGCGCTGTTTCTGTTTTTCTGCAATACACTTCCGAAATGCTAGCTGGCAGTAGGTGTTTATGTTTCTCTGTGTCGAGTTTCTTCGCTGGTGTTTTGTTTTTTGGACGCAAAAAAACAAAACGAAGTTGAAAAATTGGCGACGTTGATGCGCACCTCTCAAAAAATGTACACATACTCGAAGTCGCAAGCTCTGTGATTGGTCGGCTTGGTAGCACTGAAGAGTGGGCGGAGGTGAGAGCTGCGCGCCCGATGCAGCGACTGGTCTCACGGTTCGGTTACGATTATCATACCATCAATTCGGTACAATTCGATATTTCGGTGCATCACGGTGCATTGACGATTCTTTCCATACACAGTTTTATATTTTCTTCACAGCACAGCAATTCTTGTATTAAAATGTATAAATATATTTATATACTATTTGTAAAACAATTTTGTCCTTTAATACAAACAGTCAGATATATAAACTGTACCTTTAAACAACACGAGCATTTATAGCAAATAAACAAATATAAATATCCCGCTCACTTTCTGAGCCTTGTCTACCAAGTTCTTTCTTGCGCCCCTTTGATTGGTCATGCGCTCAACAGAAAGGGCTGCGATTGGCTCTTACATGCTAGTGCTCTTCACAGATGCACTCATGGGCCACAGTGAGAGAGAGAGAAATGGAGATTACTTTCATTCTCTTAATCGCCGTGAAATAGGGGCTTTTGCTGTAAGTGTCAGTGAAACAGTGTTTAGCAAACACACACGCAGTGAAATTGTGCACAGTTTCTGAGTTTTTACGTAGTTAGAGCATTGTAAATACTCGCGCTCGCCTCCCTCGTCATAGTAAGCTATGGCGACATAGCGCATGTGAGATAAATGACGTCAATACATAATAACCGATTATGATTATTACTGAACCGATACCGAATTGTCTGCGTCTGCATCGCGGTGCACCAAAGAAACGATTAGTTTTGACACCCCTAGTTTACAAGTGTGGAGTCCCACACCAAGTTGTTTTGTATTTACCTTATGATTAAAGTTGTTGCACGTCCTCCGGTTCCCACCTTAAAATGAGAGAATTTGAGGGTGCTTTCACACCTAGACTTTTGTTCCAGAATTTGGTGCGTTTGCCAAGTTAGCACAGTTCGTTTGGCATATGTGAACAGGCCAATCGCGCTCGGATCCGCACCAAAATGAGGTGGTCTCGGCTCGATTGAAACGAACTCTGGAGCGGATCGATTGTAGTGAGAAAGCGATACGATCCGAGCCCGGCTATATCACAGTGTTTTATGAATATGTAATAGGCATACGGCTATATGAAGTATGAGTAGGGCGAGAGGTCATTCCAGACATCCCAAGTCTCCCGGAAGTTGCCCGCAAACGAGTGATAATCTCCCGGAAATCGCGCGTCTCCCTCCTGGTCCTCAAAATACGTTGCGCACCCTTCTCATTACCCCTCCCCACCGCATCCCTCCTCGCTCTTCAGACATGTCGCGCACACCCTGTCAAACACCAACAAACCACCCCCGACAGCTTAGCGGGACTCTTCAAAATAAACCGTGAAACTCTGACCAATGTGAGGAAAGTTTACTCACCCGTGACTTGTTTTAGCTATTTTGGTCCGTTTAGAAACCTTGCCGTGTGAAAGCGAACCGCACCAAGAACAAAGAGCAACAATGTAACAATTTTAATCCCTGTTTCAGAACAAATGAATCGATTCACTAGTGCGAAAGCACCCTGAGCCACTTGTACATTAAGGAAGCGTTCAGACAAAACAAAACACCAGCGAAGAAACTCGACACAGAGAAACATAAACACCTACTGCCAGCTAGCGTTTAGGAAGTGTATTGCAGAGAAACAAAAACAGCGCACAGAAGTATAAATGCACGGCTACGCGCGAGACTTGCGCCATGGGTCACGCCGATCACTTGATGCAGAAGTATAAACCAGGATTTATTTTTTGAGAGGTGCGCGTCAACGTCGCTGACGGCGAGGGGCTATGCGTCCATGCATAGGCTGCGCCGTAGCATACGCGTCGCTTGACGCGGAACTATTAATCAGCCTTTAACGTGTAAATCACTCATGTGAAAGCAGCATCATGGTAGAAGGATGCTTCTCACTCAGGGCTGTTTATGCTATTGAGGCAAAGTGCATCTTCTTTTGTGTTCAACATAATAAAGAATATCATAAAGGATTAAAACCCCTTTAGGGTAAGTAAATTTTATGTTTTGTGTGAATTATCCCTTTACATCTCTAGTAGGACACATTCTTTAAAATAGCCTCATTTTTGTTCAACAGTAAAAAAGATACTCAAGTTAGTTTGTAACAAATTTAGGGTGAGGACATAATGGCAGAGTTTTCCTTTTTTGGTGAACTAGCCCTTTAATCTACGTTTTAAAATATGAAAGAACTTTTAACACTAAGAAAAGCAAGCAAATAAATGAGTAGGTAAATAAACAATCAATCGGAGTACGTATGAAATTCGTCACATGGAATTTGTGCTCTGCCTTTAACCCAGGGGTGTCAAACTAAGTTCCTGGAGGGCCGCAGTCCTTCACAGTTTAGTTACAACCCTGCTTCAACATTTGCCTTTAGGTTTCAAATAAGCCTAAAAGACTCAATTAGTTTGATCAGGTGTGTTTAATTAGGGTTGAAACTAAACTGTGCAGACCTGTGCTTTAACCCATCCAAGTGCAGTGAACACACACACACCATAAACTAGGGATGGGCAAACTTGATCCTCGAGGGCCAGTGTCCCTACAGAGTTTTGGTCTAACACTAATCAAACACATCTGAACAATCTAATCATTGACATCAATATCACTAGAAACCTACTGGCAGGTGTGTTTGTTTAGGGTTGAAGCAAAACTATGCAGGACACCGGCTCTCCAGGATCAAGTTTGCCCATCCCTGCCATAAACACACTCCCAGACCAGTTGGGGTTTCTGTACCTTGCTTAAGTGACTTTTCAATCACAAAGTCATCTCTAACCATTAGGCCACGGCTTCCCCCATTAACTCTTTTTGTGACTGTATTTGCATATGCATTTCTCCTAGGAGTGATGCTGTCTGTCTGGAGAGAGCAGAAGAGGACTCTCCGTGTGTCATCACGCTTCAATGTTCACCTGGCTCTGCGTCTGCGATCAGCAGTCTCCAGGTGGTCAGTGAAGCCCGCACTATTGAAGTGTACTTGCTGTCTGGAGAATACTGTGGCACCTGCCGTGGAGAAGAAGTTCAAATATCACACACTAATGGGTATATATGTGTATATATGCATATGTTTAAGTTTACTTCACTAAACTAAATCAATTAAATCCTAATCTTGTCATGACAAACTGTATATTGTTGGAAAGGTCTAAGACTTCTGAATACATATTTTATCACTTTTTTTGTCATGTAGAAAGAGCAATAGATAAAAAAAACATCTTCTTTCACCACACAACCTGTGGTACTTTATATTAATACTTTATATATTCATTCATTTATTTATTTTTTGGCTTAGTCCCTTTTTTAATCAGGGGTCGCCACAGCGGAATGAATTGCCAACTTATCCAGCATATTTTTACGCAGTGGATGCCCTTCCAGCTGCAATCCATCACTGGAAACACCCATACACTCTCATTCTCACATACACTAAGGACAATTTAGCTTTGTAGCCCAATTCACTATTACCGCATGTCTTTGGACTTGTGGGTGAAAACCGAAGCACCCGGAGGAAAGCCACGCCAACACGGGGAGAAAATGCAAACTCCACACAGAAACGCCAACTGACCCAGCTGAGGCTTGAACCAGCGATCTTCTTGCTGTAAGGTGACAGTGCTGTGCCACCGTGTCGCCCTATATCTAATTTGAAAGCGTTAAAATGTCTAGTTTCCATATCTGTTTACTTATTTTTTTATAATTATTATTACTGAGCAACAGATGTTGAGAATTTTTTGTGAAAAGGATAGTCATCATCAAGAGCTGTAGTCGTAAAGCATTACTTTGCTACAGCAATCCACATCTTTTAAAAACATTTTTTAGAGGCCAAATTCAAATCAAATGCCACCAGACTGCCCATTCTAATTTGGAATTTGACAAACACTTTACACATATGATCAAAAGCATGAACAAATTGTTAATATTCCTGAAAACATACACACAAAAATGGGGCGCCCTTATTCTGAAATGGGGAAGTGCGCTCGTTTTTGAAAACTTGATTCAGTTGGCTATGGGAGAAGTGACTAGAAATAATAAACGGCAGAAAACAGTCAAACTACTTGCTCTGCAAACAAGTGCATTCATGACTTAAGATAAAAAGAAAACGAAAACAATAAGAAAATGTCACCATGAAGGATGTCATGGTGGTGCAGTGGGTAGCACGAATGCCTCACAGCAAGAAGGTCGCTAATTTGAGCCCCGGCTGGGTCAGTTGGCATTTCTGTGTGGAGTTTGCATGTTCTCCCTGTGTTCGTGTGGGTATCCTCCGGGTGCTCCGGTTTCGCCCAAAGTCATGCGGTATAGGTGAATTGAATAAGCTAAATTGGCCATAGTGTATGTGTGTAAAAAAAAAGGGGGGGTGGGTGTTTCCTGGTGTTGAGTTGCGGCTGAGAGGGCATCCACTGTGTAAAACATATGCTGGGTAGATTGGCGGTTCATTCTATTGTGGCGACCCCTGATTAACAAAGGGACTAAGCCAAATAGAAAATGAATAAATGAATGTCACTTTGTAACATCAAGCAGCATAACAAGCTGTTTAATGTCTAAAAATCAATGTAAACGAATGAGATTGGAAGTGTCAAGCTAAAAAGATTCCAATGGCTGCGCCTGGTCGTATGTGGAGATTAAGGTCAGTATGGTCACCAATACAAACTAGATGTCATCTGGTGCTGATAATTGATACTGCGGCCAAGTCAAACAAAATCTTACTGAAAGCTTCAAATATAAAAATATAAGTGGTTCAGATGATAGTTAGATTTTCTGCTATTTTTCAAATATATTACAATATACAATTATTGCTTTATTATTTTTTATAAACAATAAGGGCACATAATCTTTATTTTATCCAACATTTTAACTTCTGCTACATTCTGCTATCTGTCTTTTTAAAAATGAGAGCAAGCTTAAATCTATTCACCAAGGCATTGAAGACATTTAAATTGAACATGTCATTTTCATGTTCAAAAAGTGGGGGTGACAGTTAAGTTGTTAACTTTTTTCATTATTATATCATGCTCTCCTTTATATTGGGACTGTTTTATCTACCAAATGTTTTTTTTTTTCTTAAAGCGTAGTACACATAGAAATACACTTCTGATGTATCATAATATACAGATCTTAAATTTCATGAACCTTTTGCTCTTATTTGCATGCACAAAATTCTTTTTTTAAAATAGAAAATAGTTAGCTAATATTGTTGAATAGCATACAAATACACACATACACAGCTAATGAAAAAGAGACTGCCTGTACATTTTTACTTTATAAATTTTAGATTTTTTGTTTTATTTTGAAATTAAGCAACTGCAGACTTTTTTTTGCAAATTTATTATTAAAAAAAAGTTGTCATTGAGTGTTTTTCTTATTGCATAAAAAAATCAACAGGTGATATATTGTGTATTTATTTTTAAGCAAAACACCAACATTTAAACGTTTAAATGAATATTTGCTGAAATAACCCTAATTTTCGATCACAGCAAATCAATTATTACAAGTTGTCATTTTCTACATTTTCATAAGTTAATGTTATCAGACTTTTATTGAATACAACATATTAAAATTGTGCTTAAACTCATACCTAATGAATCCATTTTCAGGTAGTCTCTTAATTCTTCTCCATAGCTGTAATTACTTTGAATTTGGTTGTCTATTTGCCAATTTTATAATACAAATATCTACAATTGAAGTCAAAATGTATTAGCCCCCCTGTTTATTTTTCCCCAATTACTGTTTAACAGAGGTAAGATTTCTCAACACATTTCCAAACATAACAGTTTTAATAACTCATTTATTTTATCTTTGCCATGATGACAGTAAATAATATTTGACTAGATATTTTTCAAGACACTTCTATACAGCTTAAAGTGACATTTAAAGGTTTAACTAGGCTAATTAGGTAAACTAGGCAGGTTAGGGTAATTAGGTAAGTTATTATATAATGATGGTTTGTTCTGTAGACTATTGAAAAAAATGTATAGCTTAAAGGGGTTAATAATTTTGACCTTAAAATGGTTTTAAAAAATTAAATTAATTGGCTTTTATTCTAGCCAAAATAAAACAAATAAGACTTTCTCTGGAAGAAAAAAATATTATCAGACATACTGTGAAAATTTCCTTGCTCTGTTAAACATCATTTGGGAAATATTTAAAAAAGAAAATCAAAGGGGGGCTAATAATTCTGACTTCAACTGTATCTAGTTTTTGTTATTTTTTGTTTTTAAAGCAAGAAGATAATATGTAATAAAATGAATTAGCTTTTGTTTTTTTCTTTTAGATTAAATTTGATAACCCTGACGGTTTTCTCTGTTTTGTGGCAGTTCTGAAGAAGAAAGGCATTTCTACAGGAATAATCTGATTCTGGAAAGCCCTGTTGTGTCCTGCGAGGTGAAGGTAAGAAATGTGAGAATTAAATCACTTTCATTACAGGCACGCAAACTGATCTCTGGTGTGTCTGTACAGCTGCTGTCTCTCGGTGGCCGCTCCTCTGTGTCTGTCGCTTGTGTGTGTGTGGGACTGGAGACACTAAAGGACAGACAAGGTGGGCCAAGAGTAGACCCAGGCATTGACCTTCAGCAAGTGCAGGCCATGATGGAGGAGATGGGCACAACCCTTTCCCCGGGAGCACAAAATCTCTTGGAGCTGGTGCAGTGCCAGCAAAAGGTCTGGTCTCAGTCTCTAATTACAGCATAATCATCACTGCTCTGATATCAAAATGTGATTGATATTATACAGAATTTAAGAGGAATAATAATAAAAATATATTAAATTAAATAATAAATAGTATTAGTTTAGTAAGAGTAAAAACATTTTAACAAAACACTGTAGATAGATAGATAGATAGATAGATAGAATAGAAACAATTTAGTTTTGTCCTCAACATTTCGTCACCTTGGAATTATAAGGTTCTATCTGCGTTCTGAATGATTTTGAGATATTGAGCTTCAAAGTTTTTGCATTCCATACCAAACAGTATGTGTGTAACATTTGTTTTTTTTTTAATAAAAGGTCTTAAAATGTAAACAACTTATAAAAAACATCCCATAATGTAAATAAGTTGTCATTTAATAAGAATATTTAATAATAAGAACTCAATTTCGACAAAAATGTCAGCTAGAACCTTAGAGAGAGAGAGAGAGAGAACAGCGCACTCCCTTCAGCTCATCAACACGCACGATCAAATCAAATTTGCTTAAACTAAGTGTTCTAAAGTATGGCTTTATTTCTCAATCAAGGATTCTGACACATCAACGTGAAGCAGACGCTTTACAAAAGTAGCGTGTAGTGTGAAAACGTGTCAAACTTAATGATACATTTGAGGGCGCTTGGAGTCAACTTAGAGAGGAATGGGCTGTCTTTGACAGCTTGCGACATCATCTGGCGCTTTCACTGAGTACATTTACATGGATCCATATTCTCCTTTATCCATATTTCTTTGCACATTAAACACACGCAGGGCCGGAGCAAGCTGAACTGGCGCTGTAGACAAACAGTAAACACCCGAAAGTGAAATAGAAACTTACTGGTTTGCGGATAAAAGTGAGGACCGGGAGGGAGGGGGTGGGTGTCGCGGATGGAAGTGAGGAGGTCCCGGCCCTGAACACAGGTCGACCACAACAGGAAATAAAAAAAAACTGCAATAATGCGATGAATGCGTTAATTTTTTTAACGCGTTAAATATTTCAAATTAATCACGTGCGTTAACGAGCTAATATTGACAGCCCTATAGATGTGACCTTAAGTTAAATATAAAAAAACTAACACAACTGGAATCACTACAACATTCACGATCGTCAATCTCATATGAAGCAAGAGATCGCAATGACATATGATGATGTGTGCAGGTGTTGTAGTGCTGTCCCATTTCTTAGGGGTAAATTTTGA
This sequence comes from Danio tinwini, assembly GCA_903798205.1. Taxonomy (NCBI): domain Eukaryota; kingdom Metazoa; phylum Chordata; class Actinopteri; order Cypriniformes; family Danionidae; genus Danio; species Danio tinwini. The sequence continues at coordinate 1,650,703 of CAIGQZ010033055.1, forward strand.
AGCCCTTCCTCTTCACACTCTGTTTCAAGTGCCAAGGGGAAAAGGGTAGGGGTACAAAAATAAAATTGGGATTGGGCCTATATCAACTGAAACATGAAAACAGGGCGGGACCTATAGTTAAAAAAAAAATAAAGCCAATAACATTCAGTTTTTATCACAGCTCTGCCAAGGAGCTCAAGTGCATCAAATAAAAAGCATTTTAAAGGGGGCAAAACATGTCAGATACTAGAGAGCATTTGATTGGTCAGAAGACTTGATGAGAAATTGAAGTATGAGGTGATTCGTTTAGGCAGAAGTTTTGGATGTTTATATCTTCTTAATGCAAATTTTGTCACTGTTTTTGAAGCACACTAACATCTATACATCTACATCTACTAACATCTACATTTTATTTTAATGTCACAGGACCTCTTAATAGTATAGAGTTTGTCAAATGTATTATATTTATTATTTATTTTCTTTTACACCCTGCCAAGTTTTTGGACAATAGCTTCTTTGGTTGGAAAAAGCCAGCACGCAGCTTTTATCAAAACTGAACAATCACTCTTTGTCTGTCATGTCCAGAATAAATTAGACATGCTGAATGGTTTCATTCCCCTGCTCATGGGAGGAGGGGCTTTGAGCTGTCTGTCAAGAGGAGGTGGCTCTTCTAGTGCTGAAGGTGCGGAGTCGGGCCCAAATCCACCCTCTGGCCTCAAGCTGCTTCTGTCTGCCAGCAACCAGAACCAGATACCCACTGCCATGTCTGCCCTGCTAAACTCGGAATCAGGCACTGTCAGTCCAGACCTGCTTCCAATGCTGCAGAGCGTATGCGGTCAGGTCACACAGCTCCGTCTGGAGGAAGCCACATCTCCAGAGAGGAAGAAGAATGGAGAGCGGTAAGTATGAGTCATGTGTGATTTTGAGTAAACAGAAGTTCATTGACTATGGTTTTTGATGTGTAGATTTGTAGTTGTGGTAACCGGCTCATAATGACAACAGTGTGAGTACTGTAATATGAGGAATAGTGCTGATGAACACATGAGGATTTTATTATTTTCTAGGTTGTTAAGGTGAAAGGAGTAACAAATGTAAATATAAATGTAAATACAAATGTAAATGAAAAAAAAA
>CAIGQZ010033055.1:1664998-1683336 GCA_903798205.1 Danio tinwini
GATCCACTACGTAGTTGACGATCGCCTACACCTCCCCCTACCCTAATTCCAACTGTCACAGTAGCATGGGCGCTACCTTAGTGGACAGTACAAGGTTTGCTAAGTAGTTGACGATTGCCTACATCAGGCTGCGGGCTGCAGTGAGGACATCTTGAAAGGTCCTGGAAAGTTCAAAGCCAGAAAAAGGGGGACACATGGACTATTTTGACAATTTTTTTTTGTACGTTTTTGGGCTTTGAACTTTTCAAGACACTTGTTTGGGTCGCAAGTTAAGACAACACATGCAAATAGAAAAACATTACCAAATTGAGAAAATTTGACAACATGCACACACACATTCTCACAACACTTGCAAATACAGAAAGGCAAATAGCTCTAAACAAGAAGCAGCCGGATTCATCACTATTGGCATCTCCCAACACATTTCCATTGTTATCTGTGCTAATGGCAGTGAATTTTTTTGTATTTGAGCATTTGTTGTGAGATTTTGCGTGTGCATGTGTTGTCAAATTGATGAAGATGTTTTCTTTATTCATCAGTGGTTTTCTATTTGCATGTATTTTTTTTATATAACTTGCAGTGAGCTTGAGCTCTCTCTGCCACCATAACTATCCCGTTTATTGGTATTGCTTGAAGTTGACATGAAACTAAACTTGTGACCCTCTTTTCTTTATTGTGACATATCCAAGTGAAGCAGTTTCTCAACCAAGAAAAGATGAGGGGGAAGACTTTCATCAATAATTCATCATATCATTGTCTTCTATTGCTCTGTAATGTGTGACTGACGGCTTATGCATTACTTTCAAATAGACTGAATGTAATCTCATAAACCATTGAATTTATAACTTCCTTAAAATAATCCTGAAAACTCCAATGTTTTGTTCTGGCATCTTTCATGCACCTCGTCTTTTCTCAGCAGTTCATAAACTTTTAGTTGTCTTAGAGCCTGCATTGCAAAAACCATGTCGTTTTCCCACAATCCTCTCTTGCATCCTATGAACATAACCTTGTGCTGTTCTTGGACGTTGCCCATCAACCGTGAAGAAGTTGCTTGCTCGGGAACAGCCAAGAAAATACAGCTGAATCAACAAACTCTACACTTAAGGTAACTCCACATGAATCAATGGTAAAATTAACCAAAAGACCTCCAAATTGGCAGTTTAGACCTCTGTCAGTAGCTTTCCACTGTGACAATGCTGCTACTTTGACGCATGACTTGTCGTGATATTCTACTCACATTGACATGGCTGTCTTCTGTCTGCACCACACTGGTGTTCAGTGGGCAGAGCAGTTTAAACAATGAGCTGTTGTTTTCTTATGACCATTTCAGAAGGGGTTTTATAACCACAGAGAAATGGGTCAGCAGTGGAGGTGGTACTGCTGACGAACAGCAGCTGCTTTTGTTCAGACACCCACGCCAGTATCTCCAAACACCAGTCTCAAACCAGTCCAGATGATTCAACAAAAGACATGCTGCTGCCACACTCCATGCAGACGCTCATGTACTGACCTCAAGAGAACAGCGTTACAAAGTCTGCAAGAAATGAAAATCTAAAAGTCATAAATCTCCATTTATACATATATCTGAAACTTACCATTTAATCCTTAAGGTAGGGGTGCCCAATCCTGTTCCTTAAAATCAGTTTTTTAAGCATTGGTTACATGTAGCAGAGGCCAGATAGTAAAGTGCTGTGCAGGTAAAACATACTAGAGGCCATGGTCCTTAAGCCTCCTTGGTAGAGCATCCAACTCCTATGCAGAAGGTCGCTTGTTCGATCCCAGCTTGGAGCGGGTGGGCTAATGTAGGACTGGTAGGGGTTACATTGGTGTCGTGACCCAGATGGGGGTGTGAGTGTAGCAGAGGCCAACTAGTGAAGTGCTGTGCAGGTAAACCTCACTCCTCTGACCTCTAAAAAATGTGCTCTAGCAACAGACGCTAGAGGCCATGGTCTTTAACCTCCTTGGTAGAGCAACCGACTCCCATACGAAGAGCCACCAGTTCGATTCCAGCTCGGAGCGGGTTGGGTGATGTAGGACCGGCAGGGGTTACATTGGTGCCATCTGTGTGACTCCAGCCTGTTGCATTTCAGATGAGATGAGACACCACAGCGCTCCATATTTTTACATTGTTTTCTATCTGCAGTGGACAGATACTCAATGGAACACTGTTTAGAACTTTAAAAGACGTGACATGACGGTGTGGCATGTCTCGTCTCATGCTTAACCCCCTCCAAATCTTTAAAGTCTCTCAGCGAGCGATCATACAGGTCTGCATACATCTGTACCAGCTTGACCCTACAGTGTATTCATGATGCTAACTTAGGCCAAATCCCAATTCTTTTTGTAGCCCTACCCCTTCCCCTTGGCCCTTGAAACAAAGTGTGAAGGAGAAGGGCTTCAAATTTACCACTAACAAATAGGACACCACTACAACATCTGCACACGTCATCATATGTCATCGCGATCTCTTGCTTTATATGAGATTGATGATGGTGACTGCTGTAGTTATTCCAGTTGCGTAAATTTTTTGGTATTTATCTTCAGGAAATCACCAAAGGCATATATTATGTTATTATAATGATATAATGTGGCAATAAGATCGTAAACGTACTGCGCATTTACACAATGGCCATATTCATCTATGTAAACAGGAAAACAGCAATAACATTATAGCGGACACTGTAAAATGTCATTCCCAGCCACTAGACTTTTCTGACAGGGCATTCAAGTGTCGATTGTCAGATGTGAAAGTATGTTTTGGGACTACTATACAGGAGTTACTATTATAGATAGTGAAATTTAGCGATTTTTATTTTAGTTTTTTTTTTAAAGCATGACAGTAAAACATGAACGAATGATTGTATTAAAACATATGCTTGATTGCTGTAAAAAATACTAATTTGTGCATCTCCTGACTTCCTGGTGCAGCCATGCTGCCGTTGTGGCTGCTTTATTCTGGGAAATTTTCTTACCTCTTGGTTTCGAGTGTGGTCCTGAAAAATCTCAGTTTCAAGCGATATCTACCTCTTCCCCTTAGCCCTACGCTTTCAAGCTAAAAAGAATTGGGACACCCCTACCTTTTCATGTGAATATGCAAAATAAGGGGTAAGGGGAAGGGGTAAAATTGGGATTGGGCTTTAATGTTGTTCTCATGCAGAGGTTTTCCAAAAGGCATGTTCATAATTGAAGATGAGGGCACAACATGGCAAGAATGCAAAGTAACAACTGAAAAGGGGGGTTGATGATGGTTGATGAGGTCGTGAACTGGAAAGGGGGGGGGGGGGGGGCGGGAACGGAAGGGGGGGGGGGGGGGGGGGAAGGGGGATCGCGAACTGAAGAGCAGGGGTGAGGCTGAGAAAGGCGATCACAGAATGAAGAGAGGGTACTTATGTTCACTTGCTCACTTTATATCCCAGACTCAAAAGGGCATGTACACTGCACAGGTTGACCCCTATGTGTGCCTGATGAACAGCCTTACCCATTGCATAATTGTCATGAACTAATGGTAGCTCATAGGTGTTTCGAAGCCAAAACAATCTCCCCTAAAAGATCCAGTTTGGTGAGCTGTTTTGAACTGCGGAAACACTTAAAACAGACCTTGTTTTGGCTGGAGTTTGTTTGAAATTTCGCATTCAATTTGTTTTTCATTTTCGATTGAAGTACTCTGGAGATTTATTTCAACATTTACTCATCCTAGTGTGTCCATGTACTTGCCACAACATTAAATGATGTGCAATTATATGCAACTAACTTAACCAAAGTACACCCTTATTTTACAGCCCTTTTTTGCATATTCGTCTCAACCGTTAATGCACTATAAAAACAAATTTACACCATTTACACAAGTATAGGTATGTGCTTAAAATCCAATGCAAAGCAGAATTTCAAGTTTGTTCATAAATTCATAACATTTAAAAAATTCACTATATGTTAATATACCATGATATGTATGTATGCATTAGGGTTGGACGATTCCTTCGTCCATCGCCGATGGCCAATAGACATCACGATGCTGAGCTGGCATCGCGATCCTCCGCCCCGCCCCCATTGCAGCAGCAACCCGCTCACAAAAAATACACACGGCTTTGTTTACACTAATACGTCTAGTTTTAAAATGGCATTTTAGAACAAAAATGATCCACGTCCACACTGGTGTTTCACTTAGCATTTCTAAAAAGCCCTCCTTCCACACTATACCGTTGAAAACGCACATCACGTTACCACACACAAACACACACTCTGTCATGCTGCAGCGTATGCGCGCGTCTGAGCTCCAGCAGTCAGCGAGTGCTTTGAGCACAAAACCCCAGAAAGCAGTGCACGTCAGACAGTTTATCAAGGATGTACCGCAAGATCGCGTCTCACTATAGTTATTAAACACGATATTTAATTAATCTTGTCTCTATCTTCTCTTTGGCTCTCGATGAAGGAGGTCGCACTTTTTCCCTCTCCGTCCCCTATCTTCCCTGGCTGGCTTTTCTTGTCTCGTCTTATTCTATCTCCGAGGCTCTCCGTGCCCTGCTATCTAAACGAATAAGGAATTATGGATCTGATCAACGACGAGACGCTTGAAGTTTGGGCTCGGGAGAGCCCACTTATCCTGCCGGGACGTTTGCAGCTGGATACGTGATGGACGGGTGGGAGAAATGGCGCGTTGTGTGCGTGGGTGCTCTGTTCCTGGAGGACATTGAAGATATCTACCTATTCGGAACTTTGATAACAGTTTCTGCTGATGGGCTTATGCGGGGCCCTAAGCTATCGACGATTGACGAAAGCGGTCAGTGCTGCTCAAAACCCCACCAAGCTGGCCGGCTTGATTGAAACTGTAGCGGGTAGAGTCGCTACTAATCAGACTGCTGTATTAGACCGCAAATTGGAATACATCGGGGTGAAATTAGTGGCTTTGCAACAAGATTTGGTCAGGACTGGAGACCAGTGACGGACATTAAATATCTGAAATTGGCAGATATTCACCTAAATTTGAAATACTTTCTTCTCTTTCGGCTCCCAGTGTTTTTCCTGCCAGACGGCCTCGGCTGGAGAAAAACAATACTCCCGGATAGCAAGATAAGGAGACGCTCTGAATTTCCTGCTCCCTGTCAAGGACACCTGTTGGACTATACAGGCTTACACACACACACACACACACACATACACAGTTACAGATAGACTCATCCCACTGGAGGGGGTAGGCAGGTCTGTGACCAGCGCTTCTTTCAGCTGCAGGACCGGACGGCTGCCCGCCCTTGCCGGACTATATCCACATCCCCTGTTCAGATTCCCTGTTGTGATGTTTTGTCTTGTCTATGTGTTTATGTGCTTGACTGCCGGGGTTTTTTTAATCCCTGGTCTCACTCTGCCCTAATTTAAGAGCAGGGTGAGAGGGAGTTTTTTTTTGCCTATCTTTCCTTATGTATCTTACTTCCTTTTTCTAAATAATACTTCCCGTTGACCTGTCTTCCCCTGAAAGGTTTGTGTATGGTCAGGGGGGTCCAATTTCGCTATATGTCAGTGTATGTGAATACATGGAAGTATATGTGACAAATAAATAGCACATCATCATCATCATCATCTAACGACTCTACGGTCTTTTGAATCTATCTGGTAACATATCACAGCGCCAGTACACTGCTTCTGTCTTTCGCTTTCACGCTTGTACTTAGTTATTTTAGGGAAACCTCAGATACTGTTGGATGGTTCCTGTTAGTTGTGCACGTTTTTTACCAACCAAGTTTGTCGACGCCATTATATCGACACAGATCACTCTGCCTATTCATGCCAGAGTCCCGCGAAAAAAAAAAAGGTGATTGACAGGTGGTAATTTGTGTGTAACTTATCTTTATTTATTTATGATTTGGTTATGGGGTGCGGGTCAGCTAGTTGAAACGGTAGGCTACAAAAAATGTATTTGTTAATTCATATATAAATAATTCACCAGCACTTCGACGATGCCATCATCCATCGCGATGTTTCACATTAGACATCGTACAATGCCAAATTGGTCGACATCGCCCAACCCTAGTATGCATACATCCATGTAGCTACATAAACTATATTCATAAATGTTGTCTTGCCTTTAAAAGAGAGGTTGTGCCATTTCAAACGTCAGTTCTGAAAATCTTTGATGCAATAGTTAAGTTACACGTTTGGCAATAGTAGTCCCCACAGACAAATGAAGCACTGAAGACAAATACGCTATGCATCATAATGTCAATACAATATCATTTGGTGTTTTGAATAAATGACCCAATTCTGTCTGCATCTCATATTTATATCTCATTTCATCTCTGCCCTGAGATCAACCTCAGATACAGGCAGTGTCCTTCAAGATCAACTCAAGCTGTAATAAAGAGGGAAAGAATGCAAACCGCCCTTTTTCACCAGTCCAGAGCCTGAAGTCATCCTGCAAACACCAAAGGAATACAATTACATAAAGTGGTTACACTTCTTTCAAGATGATGTAGTTACAGTGTAACTGTTTACTTAATACTGAGTAATAAGAACTAGATGCGTCTATTTAGGCATGGAATGATAACCGGCTTCGAGGTTTATTGTGGTATGGAAAAGTATTGGTTTCTGTTATACCGTTCCTGCTGTATGTATTATATATATTTTTTGAATGTGTTTATTCATTCATTTTCTTTTCAGCTTAGTCCCTTTATTAATCTGGGGTCGCCACAGCGGAATTATCCAGCATATGTTTTACACAGCGGATGCCCTTCCAGCTGCAACCCATCACTGGGAAACACCCATACACTCCCATTCACACACATACACTACAGACAATTTACAGTAGCTTATTTAATTCACCTATAGCACATGTCTTTGGACTTGTGGGGAAAACCGGAGCACCTGGAGGAAAGCCACGCCAACACGGGGAGAACTAGCAAACTCCACACAGAAATGCCAACCGAGGCTCGATCCAGCGATCTTCTTGCTGTGAGGCGATCGTGCTACCCACTGCGCCACCAGCAGCAAAGGGCCCTCCACATCAATAGCTACTGGTCAGCCCACGATTCAGCCAACTTATGAAAAACTATGCACTTACACTTACCGGCCACTTTATTAGGTACACCTTACTAGTACTGGGTTGGACCCCCTTTTGCCTTCAGAACTTCTTTAATCCTTTGTGGCATAGATTCAACAAGGTACTGGAAATATTCGCCAGAGATTTTGGTCCATATTGACTTGATAGCATCACGCAGTTACTGTAGATTTGTATGCTGCACATCCATGATGCAAATCTCCTGTTCCACCACATCCCAAAGGTGCTCTATTGGATTGAGCTCTGGTGACTGTGGAGGCCATTTAAGTACAGTGAACTCATTGCCATGTTCAAGAAACCAGTCTGAGAGGAATCGTGCTTTACGACATGGCTTGTTAGCCTATAGTAGCCTTTAGAAGATGAGTAAACTGAGGTCATAAAGGGATGGACATGGTCAGCAACAATACACAGGTAGGTTGTGGCCTTCCATGTTGTTGGTGCCACATCCGAATGTCGCATCGAGAATTGAGACTCATAAGACCAGCCAACATTTTTTCCAATCTTCTATTGTCCAATTTTGGTGAGCCTGTGTGAATTGTAGCCTCAGTTTCCTGTTATTATCTGACAGAAGTGGCACCCAGTGTGGTCTTCTGCTGCTGTAGCCCATCCGCCTCAAGGTTGGACGTGTTGTGCGTTCAGAAATGCTCTTCTGCATAGCTCAGTTGTAACGAGTAGTTATTTCAGATACTGTTGCCTTTCTATTAGCTCCAACTGACTGGATATTTTCTCTTTTTTGGGCCATTCTCTGTAAACCCTAGAGATGGTTGTGCGTGAAAATCCCAGTAGATCAGCAGTTTCTAAAGTTTCAGACCAGCCCGTCTGGCACATGCCATGCTCAAAGTCACTTAAATCACCTTTCTTCCCCAGTCTAAAGCTGCGGTCACACTAGAGTTTGAGCTTGCGAAATTCTGTCGCACGGCGCTGCGAAATGGGGTGGGATTAAACAAGATGATTAGACATTTTTTAAAATCCAGCGATTGCTCCATGTTTAAAATTTCTGTTCAGAGAGGTCATGTTTTGATCCTGGATTGGTCTCACGCAGTCAAGTGATGCGATTTTGCAGGTCAGAGTTCACAAAGCTTGAACTTTGCACCGCATCGAAAGTTGACGCATGACCCTGCGTTTCCGGTCTGACACATTCACGCATATGAATGGGAGTCTATGGGGAGAAAAGTCCAGTGTGACCGCAGCTTTATGCTCAATTTGAACAGCAGTAGATCGTCTTGACCAGGTCCACATGCCCAAATGCATTGAGTTGCTGCCGTTTGATTGGCTGATTAGAAATTTGCATTAACGAGCAGTTGTACCTAATAAAGTGGCAGATGAGTGTATATGCACCAACATCCAAGCATGCTATGGATCTAAAACCATGCAGTGGCTCACTTTATATCCAAAGAAAAGAAAGATATCTAAAGATTTATTTTAAAACTAATGATTTTTTTAAATGATTTAGCCTGACGTATTTATTGTTCCAAAATAGTTCCAATGTTTTTTTAAATAAAATATATTGTGTTCAGTGGGGGATGAAAAGTTGTTGTTTTTAACCCAGACATTAAAAAGACCATATTTTAGAGCTGTAATTGCAATACCGTGATTTTAATTCAATGTTATACCTTTAGAATCTTATACTGGTCCATGCCTACGTGTGCTTTATGTATGGTTGAGGTTAAACTGTGGGTTAGGGTTAGTTACATGTAATTATCCATAATTCATTGTAATTATTAAGTGCATGGAACATCTCTAACTACGTCACAATAAATTCAAGTGTTACCAAAACATCCTCTGTTTTACATGTTGAGCTTATATGCAGTGGATTATACTCAGAAAGTGACAATGATCACACTGTTATAACTAGCAACATTTTTATTGTGTTAAGCAATGTACTGTATGTACTGTAATTCCTCTGTACAGTATTATCACCTGGGGCCACATCATATTGTGCTTACAATAAAGCAACAAATGAGGGCAGCATATCACAACTGATCCTGAAAATCATCTTTCTATGTATGAGAGATCTTCAGGTTTACTGGTTATTTTTGAGAGAATTTATGCTTATAGTTGCAAAAGATAAGTCTAAGCATGTCATGGGTTACATATATTCTTAAGCACAATATAAAAAAACTTAAATGTAATATTGTCATAATATTGTTATGTAATACATGTTATAACCCATGTTGGGTGTTATGAGTTACAAATTAACTTGTTACTCTAATTACATTTACTTCATGCAAAAAAGTAAAGGGATCATATAATTATAATGTACAGTCATGGCCAAAAGTTTTGAGAATTACATAAATATTGGAAATTGGAAAAGTTGCTGCTTAAGTTTTTATAATAGCAATATACTCCAGAATGTTATGAAGAGTGCTCAGATGAATTGCATAGTCCTTCTTTGCCATGGAAATGAAAATAATCCTAAAAAAACGTTCCACTGCATTTCATTGCTGTCATTGAGTGAAGTTTATGCAGGGTGCATAGGGCCCTGGCAATTAAGGGGCCCCAAAGATTCCACTGGTCTTAACTTCGGAGATCGGCAACGTAACTATCCTATCATCCTCACTTTTCTTTTGGGGGGAACTCTTTAAATACTTTTGCATAGGGCCCGAAATTGCTGGTGACGCCCCTGATTTGTGCTTTGACTTAAATTTTTCAGCTGTTGCTGATAAGTGATCCAAGATGGAGATGTACTTTTAAATGTTTGTGTATGTGTGTTGTATATTATTTAATTAATCAAGTCAATTGTCATCACATCCTCAGATTGGAGTACCACTTTCCTGGATTTGTATCGCTTGTTATGCGATGGTCAAGTTACTCCAGATGTTACCTCACTAGTTCTCTATTATTGATGACTGTGTAAATAAAGTATTTTTATAAAGCAATAGACCCCTCACACAATTTTAAAGTGCTTTGGCTGTATGGCCATACACGATAAATGCACATTACATATTACATGACACTCTAAAAAAATGCCGGGTTCCAAACAATTCATTTATGTTGTCCCAACACAAATCGATTAAGTTAACAGCAAATTTAAGAAGACTGAACATAGCTCATTTTAACTTAGTTTGAACAAGCAGCAAAATCTTTCTTTCTTTCTTTCTGTCTTTCTTTTTTTTCTTGTCTTTCTTTTTACTAATTTATTTATTTATTTATTTATTACATTTTGCTGAAGTCTTGATTACATTGTTATTAGTATAGCTTAGCCACAACTGAAAGATCCTTACATTGTTAAAGAAAAAAATAAATAAATGATGTGTTCATAAATTGACATCACCAACCCTCAAATTTACATAAATGTAAATATAACTACAATAAATGCTCAAGAAATTGTTATATTAACACTAAATAAAGCAAAATTCAAGTTCACAGTACTCATATCTTTTTTTTTTACTTAAATGATTTGTAGCAATCGGTTTCCGAGTTGCTTTAACTTATTGGGTTTTTACAGTGTGTGTGAATAACGGTTACCTTGATTACTTATTAGTGCATCTTGTTAATTAATGTATTAATTAACATTTGATTTTAAGCTAAATGTACACTGTTAAACCCAAAAAGTTAAGGTAACTCAAACCAATTGAGGAAACCGATTGCAACAAACCATTTAAGTTCAAAAACTAATCCTAATGAGTACTGTGAACTTAAATCATTTGAGTAAATGAAGCAATCTAAGCACAGTAAAACCCAATAAATGAAGAGAACTCAAACTAACTGAGTACTGAAAAACCCAATGTTAAGGCAACTCAAACCTTTTGAAGAAACCGATTTCTACAGACCATCTGAGTAAAAAAACGAATCTATGAGTACTGTGAACCATTTAAGTTGAATGAGGTATTTAATGAACTCATTACCTTCAACACTGAGTTCAAAACTCTTTTCAAATGAGTAGAATTAACTTTCTGGAAATATTGAGATAACTACACTCATTTCATTTGATAAAGTTGACTGTTGGGTTTGTAACCAACATGAACTTATGAGCTGTTAAAGTATAATTATGTTGTGACTTTACTTAGAGGGGCACATCATCGTTAACTCATCCTTAACTACTCATGAACTCTTGTGTTTAAACTGTTGATGTTGACAGATCACTTATTGTTATTCAGTGTGAACGCACTAGACACATGTGCGTGAGGAGTTCATAAGTAGTTAAGAATGGGTTAATGATAATGTTCCCCCTTAAGTAAAGTTGTGATATAATTATACATTAACATATCATTCATTCATTAATACATTAATTAACAAACTTGTACCAAATCATGTACCAATAAGTAATTAAGGTAGCCATTATTCACACATGAACTCATGCATTAACTCAGTTTATAATAAAGTAATGTTTAGTTTACATATTAGTACATCATTATTTTAGTCCAAAGCTTTGCTCTAATGTTTATCCATAAACTACCCCTTAAATCAAATGACCAGCCATAATCATATCAATAACCACAAAATCAGATTGGTTAATTAATCTAGTTACACATTACTGTATAAAATCATTACTAATGAATTGTCATGTAATTTGTGCCATATGTGCACAGTATGTATTATAACAACTCAGGTTGATCTCAGCATTTGGCGTGACTGAATAATAGCTCTTAAAGGGCAGTTATAATCAAATTCAGTGAGAGTTTTACGTGTCCCTGAGAGCCCACGCTAGACTATATGAAGAACGACTCTGATACAGCACATAATTGATTTGTGAAACATTATTCATCATTAACGCTTTGCTGTCTTTAAACCGTAATGAAGCATGACGTCCAATCATGACAGAATATTGCAATTCATTTCAGCACAGATGTGACAAATTGGTAAAGTATGGCTGCGACCTCAAGAGACCAGATTCACACAGCAGGACCTCTATTAAAATCTCTATTAAACTATCGTGACTCTTTAATAGAGCAAATCTGGGCACTCGCTGCCTCAAAATTCTCCGCTGGAGTGTTTCTTGCCAAAAAAGACGACAACTCAAACTATTGCTTCTCTCCAGACTGCGCTTAAAGACATTATTAATAAAATATAAATAAACAGTAACAGCGTTATATACTTAGCTGACTTATGTACTTACTGTACATTATCACAAATGTTTTGAAGAATATTCAAATCTAGAGAAAAAAGCTATTTTAAATAGTGACAAGGGGTGTGACATGACATCATACACCCTCCATTTTCGGTTTGGTTTAATATAAAACAGGTAAACACCAAAGATGACTTATGTTGTTCATTTTATTACATTGGACAGAGCAATATTAGTATGATTAGTGTAATAAAACAGCACTGCTTCGGTAAGAACTGGAAGTGGTAGATTGTGTCATAATAAACGTTCTGCTGCTTTTCTGCTGAAAAAAATAAACAGCTTAAACCAGCCTAAGCTGGTTTCAGCCATTTCCAGCCTGGTTTTAGCTTGTCAGCCTGGGAGATGACCAGCTAAAACCAGCTTGACCAACCTAGCCAGGCTGAGAGCCCAGCCAAAACCAACTTAAACCAGGCTGGTCGGGCTGGTTTTAGCTGGTCATTTCTGAAACCAACCTGGAAATAGCCCAAACCCCTCTAAAACCAGACTGGTCGACCAGCTAAAACCAGCCAACCAGTTTAGGCTGGTTTAGGCTGTTTTTTCAGCTGGGTTTTGTGCCATGTCGTGCTCGTCTCTCATCAGAATTGCTTAAGCACTTTTGTTTCACTTTGACATTTTTCAGCCTTAAGGCTGATTTATACTTCTGCGTCAAGCATACGTGTATGGTCCTGCGCAGCCTTTGCGCAGTCGCATAGGTCTTGCCATGGTTGAAGCCGATGCTGACGGACACCTCTTAAAAAATTTAACTACACGTTGCTACCTTGTGTTGCACAAACTCTGTAATTGGTCGATTTGGTAACAGTGATGAGCGTAGGCATTGCTGAGAGCCATGACCCTGATGGAGCGAATGTTTACAAGTGTTGAGTCCCATGAAATAGCTCCAGTTGGAAACATTCGTTTTGTGTTAACTTTATGATTAAAGTTGTCAACCCAGGCTTATTCTGAAAACCGCTATATACATTTCTGGAAATTGTGAAATATGTCCCGGGAGCTATGTTATTTTGCAGTTTTTGTTATGCACCAGAGGCCACTGTTTATGCTTTTTGAGATCTTAAATTTGTCTAGCTAGTGCTATTCGTGCCTGCTGTTCTTGCATAAATCCACTAGAGGCCTATGTTGACTGACTGACTGACTGACTGAATGACTGACTGACTGACCGATCAACTGACCCATCGTCCTCCTTCCCTAAACCCAACCAATAGTGTTTTTAAAAGCATCGATTGACCGACGCCCACCCATTTCCCCAAACTCAACCGACAGTTTTAAAAAGCAATCCAGAAACAGAAAAGTCCTCGCCTGGTTGTTACCGCATGTTCAGATTTTACCACATTCCCACCCTGTTATTTACTTGTTTATTTCATTTTTTGTCTTACCCTCTTTCTGGAATCGTTCTTCACTGGACTTGAACCCTGTTGTCTTGGTCAACTCTGCTCTGCATTTCAAATCCGCCAATGTAGATGGCGAGCTAACTGGACAAACAGGTAACAGCGAGAAAGCCGTCTATACAGAGGTAAGCAGTCAGCTGTTAAGCGAAAAAAAAGCATCACACCCCGTAGCGTTCGTTTTAAAGATGAAATATGCCTATATGTTGAAAGATCTTGCACATCCGCCGGTTCCTGCCTCTGAATGACCGAGTTTTAGCTACTTGTAGAATTCAGAAAAAAACAATACACCTGCGAAAAAACTCGACCCAGAGGAATATAAGACCCTACCATCAGCTAGCGTTTCTGAAGTTTTATTGCAGTGCAACACAAACAGCATGCAGAAGTATAAATGCATGAGTACAGGCAAGGCATGCACTGTGGGTCACTCGACGCAGAAATATAAATTAGCTTTTACTCTGCTTCATACTACCATGATAATAAGTGTTGAATACTTTAGCTTATCCATAAACATGATTATGGCAGGATTTCCACAAACTATATCTTTATTTGTTGTGAATATGCACCCTCCAGTGGTAAAAATGCAACGCAATCTCACGGCAATTCGTAACTTTTTGATTTAGTGGCTAATTCGTATGAATTCGTACGATCTAATTTGTACAAATTAGTACAATTTGCTCATTACCCAATGACGGTTGGGATTAGGGGTGGGGTTAGGTGCCACGCCTCCTTTTTAAAATCGTACATTTTCGTACGACTGAACTCGTACGAATTAGCCAATAAACTGACAAAACGTAAAATACTTACGTTTCCTTGTGAGATCAGGCTATAAAAATGACATGTTGTGCCTTTAAAAATGCACTAGTTGTTGAAGACAATACAATAATACACAATTGAAACAGATTAAAACATTACGTTCTTTAATTTCGTTTCCGAAACTGTCGTCTGACAAACACAGACACAGAAACATTTAACGAGAAGAAGGTATTCAGAGATAAAAGTCATCCTTTAATGGACCATAGTCCTTTTTCAAATAATGTCAAGTGTAAGATTTGAGCATAAATATAAAAAAAGAAGAAAGTTGAATACAGACAACACCACTTTGTGATGCCTTGCTGATGTATACAGAAGGACAAAATACAGGGTTTGTTCCAAAACCTAGTCAGCCTTGCTGTCTTCTAGGCAACAGCCTTCTAGGGCTGTCGTGTAACTGTGGTAAACATATATCTGGCTAATTGATTAGCCAACGTTGCTAAGTTAATAACAAAATAGCACACATTTCTTTTCGGCTTAGTCCCTTCATCAATCCGGGGTCGCCACAGCGGAATGAACCACCAACTTATCTGGCACGTTTTTACGCAGCGGATGCCCTTCCAGCCGCAACCCATCTCTGGGAAACATCCACACACACACTCATGCACTAAAGACAATTTAGCCTACTCAATTCACCTGAACCGCATGTCTTTGGACTGTGGGGGGAAACCGGGGCACCCGGAGAAAACCCACGCAAAACGCAGGGAGAACATGCAAACTCCACACAGAAACGCCAACTGACCCAGCCGAGGCTCGAACCAGCGACCTTCTTGCTGTGTGGCGACAGCACTACCTACTGCACCACTGTGTCGCCTAAAATAGTATCAAACTGAATAATTATTTCTAAAACACATTCTATTTCTGGTACAAAGATGTTTAAGGACATTTTCTTCACACGTTTCCCTACTGAAAAAACTGCTTAAATCAGCCTAAGCTGGTTGGCTGGTTTTAGCTAGTTGACCAGTCTGGTTTTAGCTGATCAGGCTGTAAAATGACCAACTAAAACCAGCTAAAACCAGCTTGACCAGCCTGGTTTTAGCTGGACATAGCTGGTTTTAACTGGGCTCTCAGCCTGGCTAGGCCTGTCAAACTGGTTTTAGCTGGCCATCTCCTAGCCTGACCAGCTAAGACCAAGCTGGAAATGTCTGGAAACCAGCCTGGAAGTGGCCAAAACCCCTCTAAAACCAGCCTGGTTAACCAGCTTAAACCAGCCAACCAGCCTAGGCTGGTTTATGCTGTTTTTTTTAGTAGGGTTACTCTTTAACTTTTGATTCAAAACAGGAAAATTGTTGTCATTTATTTTGCTTAAGTAAGGTAATATTTCTAAATGAACATAATAATACAGTTAATACAGTACAAATAATGTGCAAACTGTATTGTTCAGAGCGCGCCTGCTCATGTTTCGGGATTCCACTTAGTCATCTTTCAGGATGGATAAACTACGGCTTTTTTTGGGCTTACTGTGGCATTCTTTGTAGTGTTGTTTTTATATACTGTACTATTTAAGCATGAATCAATCCTTTGTCTGTATCTTCATGTATGGACAATAGCTCTTCCAAAATATGCCTATCTGACCAAATTTTACTTAGTCTTTCTTCAGGTTTCCCCATGGTTCAATCTGGGAGGCATTTTAATAATACAAACATGCCAGTTCTGTTATTGTTTACTGGGTCGCTTGTTCCAAACCTGTTTGCCTTTTTTTTCTGTTGAACAGAACAGAACATATTTAGAAAAAAAAGCTGGAAAGCATTGTAACCATTGACTTTCATAGTATTTATTCATGGATGTCAATGGTTACAAGATTTCAGCTCTCTTTAAAATACCTTCTTTGTGTTTAACAGAATAAAGAAACTCTTAAAGGTATAGAACTACTTCAGGATAAGAAAATATGAGTAAACCTTTGGGCGAACTATACATTGCACACAAACACACACATGTTAAGTAAAACATTTATGTTTAATTCCACTGATTTATTTTTATTGTAGATATACGTTTCGGTAATTGATAATTAAAATATACCTGTAAAACCTAACGAATGGATCCATGGAAAGCAGCTCACTAGGTTTTGGAACAGAAAAAAATATATACATTTCCGAATGTCAGCCTATCAAGCATTCTTCTGTTTAAAAGACATCAAATAGATGTATAAACACATCTTGGCTAAAACAAGTCATCAAATTAAACATTTTAGATGCTTCACATGTGCACTCATTCATTCCTGTCTATTTTTGAATTACTGTTAGACATCTATTAGATTTTCACTGACAGCCCAAACCAAGTTGTCACTGTTTAGACATCTATTAGACGCCTTTTAAAGACACACTCCATTTTTTTTGGAAACAAGACTTATTGTCAACCCAGGCTCATTCTGAAAACATACCTCAATATACATTTCTGGAGATCGCCAAATACCTCCCAGGAGCTACGTATTTTTTATTTTTTTTTGCGAATCCACCAGAGGCCGCTGTGTACGCTTTTTGAGATCTTAAATTTGTATCACGAGTGCCATTCGCACCTGCTGTTCTCGCGTAAATCCACCAGAGGCTGCTGTTGACTTACTGTTTGACTGGCTGAATGACTGACTGACTGACCGATCGACTGACCCACCTTCCTCCTTCCCCAAACCCAACCAATTGTATTGATTGACCAAACCGGTAACAGCGGGAAAGCCGTCCATACGGAGGTAAGCGGTCAGCTGGTAAGAGCGAAAATAAACGGCGTCATACCGCCCCATATCGTTCATTTTAAAAATAAAATGCAGCCAAACATAGCTCTGGCTACATAATTTGCGATCTCCAGAAACTTTTATAGGGATATATTTTCAGAATGAGCCTATGTTGCTTATTTTTACAACTCCCTCAGGGTTAATCCATTCAGCCGATCTCCAGGGAGCACTTTTAGCTTAGCTTAGCATAAATCATTGAATCGCATTAGACCATTAGCATCTCATTTGAATATTTCAAACAACAGTTTCGATCATTTTCCTATTTAAAGCTTGGTTACTTAAAGCAAAATGATTATTATTTTTTGTTAGAGCGAGACATGAATGCTCAAATCCAATTCAATGATTTATGCTAAGCTACGCTAAAAGTGCTCCCACCATACCCAAAGATTTGCTCAATGGATTCAAAACTGATAAAAATGTTTAACTTTAGGAGAGTTGTACATTAAGCCTATTAATGTTAAATGCTTGCAGGAAGTGAACTACCCAGCACAAAATTCTCATATCTATTTACAAAAGACTTATTCTAAAATGGTATGCTGATGAATAACAGAAAATGGCTTCATATATGAGAAAAGGCAAAAAAAAGTTTGGATGATGGTTGGGTTTGGAAGTGTTCATCATGATTGATTTCTAGATGGAGTGCGGCTCCAGACACACTCTCAGTAAAAGTCTGAGAACCAGCTCATGGTGAGCGTGAGGGTGGTCAAGGGTCGATCTCCTCAGGAATGATGGTAAGGATGATGTCTTCATTTCCACGTCGTACCACTGCTCTCAGGCTCTCATCTGTCTTTATGGCCGTGCTGACGTCACTGGCTGATGTGATCCTCTGACCGTTAATGCTGATTATGACATCACTCTCCTTCAAACCGCCACTAGAAAACAAAGATTCTGTTTTATTGCCAAGTGTGCTTTACACACACAAGTTATTTGTTTTGGCTACAGAAGCTTCCAGTGTACATAAAGTGACAACACGAAAATAAATATGAGAAAAGACGACAGGGATGCAATTAGAGCAGGAAGCAGTTCAAACTGACCTGTTTTGAAGAGCGCCAATTGCTCTTAGCTAAAGTTTTTTATTGGCTTTGGAGTCTTTTATTCACATTGGATGCCCAATACAAAACATTATTAAGTTTTGTTACATTAAGGCACTTACAGTATGTCATTATGATATCATGTTACAAAATTTAAAGCTATGGAAAAATTAAGAAAACACTTGAATTTTCTGTGTTTGCTGGATGTATTCGTTTTGAATTTAACATTTAACCATCTGATTTACTTATATACATATATATATACACATATATATAT
>CAIGQZ010033055.1:1683736-1694272 GCA_903798205.1 Danio tinwini
ATATATACATACATATTTTGTGTTTAGTGTTTTCTTTTTTCCATAGCTGCATGTACATATAATATAAGAATAATATTCTTTTTTTTACACACTTTACATTTGAAATGATTTCTTCCCTGAACATTCTGTTTAACCCTGTTGCTTTGCAATTCACCATTTAAAATGGTTTAGTTTGTCTGACTTCATATTTAACGCAAATGTATATGAAACACAATGTTCAAGTTCATCTTTCAGTCTTTATCAATATTGCATCATGTTCACATTTACATTCATGTAAAAATCAACGCGGAAATGTTCAAAAAGCGGACAGATTTTATTTCTCCAATATTTACCTCAATCTATCACCCCTGGACTTTCTGTTAAACCCTAATATCAAGCCCGGATTAAGAATTCAGAGGCCCCTGGGCACAATGTTTTGTAGGGCCCCCTACAAGGCCGTACCCCTAAAGTAAAAAAAAAAAAAAAAGATTAATATAATATTGGTCCCACTTTATATTAAGTGTCGCTTATACCTGTGAACTTACACGGTAACTAGATATGTAAGAAGTATGTAACTACAGTGTATGTATACACTGGTACATAGTATTTATTTGTGTAATAATGGTGTAACTACACACATGTAACAACCCACTGAATAGTATGTGTAAGTTCAAATGTGTAACAGGACATTAATAACACAATCTTTGGTAAACTACTGTTGTAAAAAAAAAGATGGATAGAGAAGAGAACCCAGTCCAGGAGACTCGAAACAAGCAGAATTTCTTTATTGAGACGTGTTGGTTAATCTGCTGTCATACAACGTCTTCAAGAAGTCCATGTGTCTGCAGGAGCCTATTGTAGGTCTGCAGTCTGCTAGTTTTATCACAAGTCTGATTTGAGACAAAGATGTCCTGTCTATAGTGTCTTCTTAGGAGGAGGGGAGATGGCTAAACAAAGCATGCAAATTCAGCATTGAAGTCAGCATGATACTTGGCATGTAGGTGCTAGAAAACCTGCCACACAAGTTCATCAACAAAAGGGGTTTCTTTGGCCTGAAAGTATCACCCGAAGACAAAGGCTGAGTGGTTAAAACCTGCCCATAGCATTTGCATTACATTGTCTCAGCCAGTAGTCAGAAAGACAAAGGTTAAATGTCCCTGGGCTGTTCATGAAATGATATCATTAAAAACCAAAGAATATAACTTTTCAGTTATATGTAGATTATTGTTGAAACTAGATTATATAAATTTATATTCCCACACTACCCACTTTAATGTGATTGCTGATTCTACAGTTTACCTTAAAACAACATATAAACATAAGGCATTTGTTTATATCTATATATACAGTTGGCAAAATAGTGTAAATAATAGCCATACATGTGTATAGTTTTGCTTGGAGTGTGTTGATCATTTGGAAATTCAGTGTAAAGCAGTGAGTTGTGTTTACAGTTCCGCAAAAAGAGTGCTGTGCAGTGGATTGTACCTACAATTTTGCAAAGTGTGTGTTACAAAATTGCAAACTTAGTGCAAAGACGTGTTTGCGCTTTTAATTTTGCAAACTCAGTGAGTGGTTTTGCTATAAGAATTAATAAATTTTTAAGTTGTGCTATAAGAATCTCGGTTAGGGTTTAAGCATTCAGAAAAAAACTGTAATTCATGGCAATTTTCTGTAGATTTTCTAACCACAGACAGTTTTTTTTTCTTTCAAGAAAAATGAGTTAAATGCTGCTACACACAACATTAAACCATTTCGTTCTAAATGGGCAACCCACAATGACAGGAAGTGGTCACTTATGGACTGGTCACATCATCAGATGCATGCTAAAATGATGTGGAAACATATGACTGTTGGACAGTTGATGTTGGCCCAGACACAATAAAATCTTTAAAATTTATTTTAGATACCAAGCTTAAAATTAATGCTACTTTAGCATGATTATGACATGGTAGACATTTTTTTTTCCAGGGAAATTATTGTTTTGGAAATGCCAATGCAGTATTATGTATTTAAACATGCTTAAAATACATATAATGATGTGTAAAACAGAAAGAATTATGATTTGTGTGTGTGTTTTTTCAGTAGATTTCATCTCTGAACACTATGTAAACACTATGTAAAGCACATACGCAGACCTGAGGTGATCATTGTCATAGTAGTTTATGCTGTTTTTCAAGCCACAATGTTGAAGAAATAACATGGTAAAGAAAGCTTTTATCACATGTCTAAACTAATTGCCTGTTCTATACATTTAAAACAATGCGGTTTTTGTCTTCATTAGTTATGCATTTTTATGTGTAGCAGGGCCAGATTAACATAAGGGCAGGTCTCGTAGAAGAAGGGGGCCCTTGATTGGCTGAAGAATTAATTTGCGCTATGATGCTGGGAAACTCCTCTTTGCGTTATGCTTTTGCTCATCGATAATATGAAGTATTCTGGTATTTTGTTTACCTGCTTTTCAAAAACAGTGCTAAACTGGGACTCGGAGTGTCAGAATATTGAATAGCCCTGTTTTAGTCACCCATAAGAGTGAGCAGATGTCCCAATTTTCCCAATACAGTCCCTTATTTCAGTACTACCCCGAGAACTGTCCTGTCAAATTTAGGCTAACGAAGCTCGTCGTAGAACAAAAATATTAATTCAATCAGTATTCATCATTGATTAATTTGTACATGTAATAACAGAAGCTGGGACAAGCAAAATCATACTGAATGCATAACTAAACGCATAACTGAAGAGCAGTCATGGATTTTAAAGATATCCTATCATTAGGAATTTATAGTCAGCTAAAGCTAAAGGTAAAACCCTACCCACATAGCAAATGTTTTCTGGCCCAGTTTTGGGCCACACAATAACTTTTCTCTCGGCCCAAATATCGCAAAGAATGACTGTCCTGAAGTGGCCCAAACTGGATTAAAGAACCGGCCCAAATCTCAGCCAATTTATCACCCTTAACTGGGCTTGAACTGGGCCAAAACTGGTTTATTATTGGTACCGAATCTCAGCTATAAGTTAACCATATCAACACCACCCTTTAACCAGAAACCCTAAAAACTGAACCATAATGTTACCTAAACAATCGCTACACTGATCTGGGCCACACACCTCCCATCCACAACTAGCTCAAAATGTAGTTTGTCGTCATGCATACAGTGCCATCATTACCATGCATGGCCCACATTTGGCTGACATTATGCATGCCAGTGCCGGCAACAGTGCCATAATGAGGCCACATTTGGGCCAAGTCTGTTTGCTATGTGGGTCTTTCAGTTGTATTCATACCATATCAACACCACCCTTTAACCAGAAACTCCAAAAACTGAGCCATAACCCAGCCTTTTGTTACCTAAACAATGAACAATCGCATCACTGACCTGAGCCACACACCTCCCATCGACAACTGACCCAAATGTAGTTTGTTGTTATGGATGCAGTGCCATGGCCCACATTCGGCTGACATTATGCATGCCAGTGTCGGCAACATGTCAGCAGTGCCATAATGAGGCCACATTTGGGCCAAGTCTGTTTGCTATGTGGGTATTTAAAGTATTAAATATAAAGCCCTAATTTAGGAAGTATTTCAAATGTTTTTTTTGTTTTGCTGATTTTGGCAGCCTGTTTGAACTTTATACTTGAAGTTCATACTTTAACAATTCAGATAAATATCAAAAAAGATAAAAGAGAATAAGTGTACAGAATATAATGTTTTCAGTGCAACAACACTCAACAAGGCATGCCAAACGACGTGACCCTGGACATGACAGGCAACATGCTGCCTTCCCCGCCCACCTCCAAACACTACTCCAGTCAGGGACACGCTGTACTAGCTCGCAAATTGGCTAGTAACATTAATGTAATCCTCCTATAACCAACAGCGGGTCTGGCGTTTGGGAGCACTTTGGTTTCCCTGTAAGTTATGAGGGTGATTGCAAGAGAGTGGTGGATAAAAAAACAATGACATCTGCTGTGACAGTAAGCTATTTTAGCAGTAATATTTGAACTCATTTACACTGACATCACGAAATCACTAGACACAAAAACTCGACACGAGCACTACATGCAACTATCCCCGCAGCATTCAGACCAGCAATTTCTACAGATTCGAACAGGGCAAAACAAATCACAGAGGCGATCGGCACATTCATAGCTGTGGATATAAGACCTTAATCGGTAGTGGAAATTACAGGTTTTAAGAAAATGTTAAATGTAATAGAGCCCCGTTACATTATTCCTTCATAAGCCCATTTCAGTCAGATAATAATTCCAGCTTTCAGATCCACTGAAATGGCAGGTGACAGTCAAATCAAGCAAATCTGTGCTGTCTGAAGAAAAGGTGGACACTTTCTGAAAATAAAAAATTACTTAAAAATTGATTGAAACTGAGTTCCATATAAAAACTAAATTGTTCTTTTCTTTTTATTTGTTTAACTACTAAAATATTACATTTATTTTTATAAGCAGCTTTTTGGTTTTGAGTATAAAGAATGATTTGTTTTATTTGCTGCTAAGCAGAAACCCCAGAAGTCTAGCTTTATATCACTGTTCAAAGTAAAAAAAAATAAAAAAAAAGAAAAGAGATTATGCTTTTATGATGTTAGTTTTAAAATGATTAAAATGATTTAATGACATTAAAATGATTTCAATCAGAGAAATCCTCTGGCTTTTTTCTTTTTTTGCTGTATTGAAAACATACCGAGATATGACACCACTGTGTCGTATCGACCAAACCGTGATTTTTGTGAACTGTTACACCCCTAATATATATATATATATTCTTTTGTAAGGTAAAAAAAAATAAGAGGGGCCCTTGGATTTTCTATAGCCCCAGGGCCCAATGTGTTCTTAATCCTGCCCTGAGTGTACCTGTTATAGATTCCATGTGTTCAAGTGTTTTCTCTGCCTGTTATGTAGTTAGTTTGTAGTCAATTAGGTTCCCTTTTGTTTTGCTGTTTGTTTGTTGCCTTTGTAGTTTATTAGCTGTTTTGTAAAGAGTGTCTGCATGTGATGGGCTACTCACACTTCAGCTGGTGTTTTGGGAATAACTTCAATGACGTAAGCACCAGAGGTGACATCTGGGAAATCATTTTTTCTCTGCTTTAACTCCTTTGCAAGTCTATGAGAAACATATTCTTAGTTAGTACAGACATAAATGTCATGGCTGTTTGCATGAATAATCAGAGTTAAATGATTTGTTTAGCTAGCTGACTCATTTCATTTAAACATTCCTCCATATTCACAAACATACAACAGTGTACAGAAAGAAAGACATGCACTATTTTTGATACTCACGTTGGAGTTAACGTCATCATTCTCACACCGATATACTTCTTTTTTGTTGCTGTTTTTCCTGAAAAGAAATACAAGATATTTATAAAAATCTGAATCAAGTTCAGGAACTGATTTACTAGCAGATAGTGCCAAGGCAAACCTCATTTTGTTTTTCAAAAAAAAAACTACTGTAAGGAACACTGTTAATGATTTTTGTAAATTACACAGTATTTAACTGTAATATGAGCATATTTTTACTTAAGGTTAGTTATGCAGTATGTTACTGTATTTTAAAGTTACGTTATAAAGATACACAATACTGAAAAAAACATATACAGCAAGATAAATGCTGCAGTAAATGTAAGTACAGTATTTGATTTACAGTAAATTACTGGCAAACTGCTGCCACTGTAGATTCTACAGGAAATTTAACAGTGAATGTCACAAAAGACATAAAAATAACGCTAAAAGAAAGGTTATGGACCTTTTTGTGACAGATTTTTACTGCATTTGCAGTTTTCCTTACAGCTGAAAATGTATGGGAGAAGAATATTTAAAGGAATAGTTCACCCTAAAATGAAATTGTAATCACTATTTACGCGCATTTGTATAATTTCAATGTTGAAAAACAAAAAAAGATTTGCCACACTCTGAAAAACAAAAAGCAGTCTTTCAGCATTTTTCTAAATATCTTTTGTTGTATTCAACAGAAGAAAGTTAAATAGGTTTGTGAAGAAATGAAGGGTCAGTAAATGATGCCAGAATGTTCATTTTGGTTGAACTATCTCTTTAAATCATGTAATTTGCTTTAAGGTTTGCGGTAGTCAGTTTACTGATATTTTGGTAACCAAAATAAAAGCAGTAACCCATTTGTTGTACTTGACGTGCTGTGCTGTAGGGGGAACACAAAGAATAGGAAGCGAAGGGTAGAACAGTCTCTCCAACAGGAGACCATTTGCAACATATCGATTACCATGTCACATTATTTTTAATTTGTGATGCTTTTTGTAGACTGCATTTGTCTCTGGGAAAATGAGCTGATGCATGTTTCTTTAAACTGCTCATTGGCAGTAGAATCACCTACAGAGCTTTGCACTCCTATCAGCACTTCCAAGTAAATTTTGATGTAAGCTCATACTAATTTGCCTTGTTTAGCAAATTTGGTCTTTGGACTATTATGACCCCCTAAAATATATATAAGCAATAAGGTACACTCAGAAATAATTGTACAATGTTGTACCAAAGAAGGTACAAATCCTAGTCACTGTGGCAGTACCTTTTTTGGAAGAGAATTGTTACAGAATTGAACAGAATTAAGACAAGGAAACAAATTTGTACCATTGCAGTTCGTACTTTTAAGGACATGATTTGTACTATAAGAAACCAAAATGTACCTTTGGTTTTTAAAACCTGCAGATACAATATGGTACCATCAAAGGTACAAATCTGATGCATGAAGGTACCGCCACAGTGACAAGACACTTTGTACCTTAACAGTGTCAAATGTGTTCCTTCAAGAACTATTTAAAGGCATTTTGCTACTTTATATCCAAAATGTGTCAATTGATTTTCAGTAAATATAAAACATTAAATACATTTTTAAACAATGTATTTTTTAAGTTTCTTTGTGTGTAAATGCACCTTTTCCAGTTATTCATAAAGAATAAAAAAATAATTTAACATAAATCAAAAGATCTATTTTTTGCTAAACATTTCACAACACTTTTCATAAAAACGTTACAGAAACACATTCTCCCATGTACAATATAATTTTTTTCTCCAGTTTTTACACAGTACCTTTGTAATCTCTTAAAAGTTCATTTAATTTACTTAATTTTAAAATAGAAATATACTTATGCAAAAATATTGTAACAAGATATGCACAATGTTTAATTAATTTTCCAATACTAAAATGTCTGCATGAACACTTTGCATATGCAGGACTTTTGCCAGCTCACTTGCGTAGAGGAAAGCAAAGGCCAAAAGGTGCAGATATCAATAATGAAAATGTATTTATCAGAAAATGCTTACCAAATGTTTATTAAAAATGCTTTAAAATGTGTAGTTTACAATACCTATAGTTTTGTTTTACCAGTTATTTTGTATTATAGAACTTCATAATTAATGTTTATAAGTTTCTTTAAACATATGCTTTTAAAGGATGATTCATGTTTTAATATGGAAATTATTAAGCTATTATTCACTTTGCCTTTCCAGTAATATTTATTTTCATAGATATTGTAATAAAAAAGGAGTTGTCCAACACTTATGTATCTTTTTTATGAGAGCAATTGTGTGCCTTCATTTCAATTGTACCATAAAAGGTACAGAACAATATCATAAGAGGTCTTTTCTGTACCATATAAGGTACAACTTTTACAAAGACACACAACTGTTCCTTAAGGAACATTATTTGTACCTCCGTGTACCTTTTTTTCTGAGAGTGTATCTTCTCTTGTGTTCAACAGAACAAAAAAGATCAAACTGCTTTGGAACAAGTTTTCTTATTTAGTTAATTTGTTCCTTAAACCCCCCTGTTAATAAACTATTAACCATAACCTTAGCTTCAAAAAACGACTAATTTGCTACTTATCAATAGTTATTAGGTAGTAGTTATTAGGTTTAGGTATTAGGTAGAATTAAGGATGTAGAAAAACATTATGCAGTATACAGTATGTACATTATAAGCAGGGATTTACAGTTGTGGCCGGTTAGACAGCCACTCCCACTAGGCACTACGCATACAAATGTGATCTTAGAATCGGGAAGCATGACGACTGACAAAAACAGCTTTTCGAGCAAGCAAAAGAAAGCAGTTAAAATAATTAATGAGAGGATCACGCGCACGGTGAGACAGGCTTTCCTTACTCATTGACGAGGGCTTTAGTGTCGCGCGCACAGATGATTTGATGCGCATGAGTGTTTAAAAGCTCCTGTGCCCTTTCCTCACTCAAAGCAACCGAGCCTGGAAACGAAACTAGTGCGATGCTCGTGCACCCACAGTCCTTCAAGGGCTTGAGATTCTTTATAAGCAGCAGCAGTTGTCGCTTTTGCTTTAACCATTCTTTGAACACATTATTAATTGGCTTAACATTAACCGTGTGCACGGCATCATCTTTTCATTAATGCGCACTGAATGTTTTTACCCGCTTTCTTTTGCTTGCCGTTATTTTTGTTATTATAGTTTAACAATCATCCTTTACAGTAATATTGCTTTAAAATGTTTGTTGTATGCATAGTTAACTGGTGTTCTGGGATCTTAAGCCAGAACAGGCCACTGTGCATAGTTTGAGATGCGCGAGAATATATATATTTTTTAAATGTCAATTGTTTTGTTGAATAAAAAAGTGTATATATACAGCAGTATTTTGCTTGTTTTGAATAATTTGTGGCAAGGAAATAATTAGTTTGGTGTGGCCAGAGGAAAAAAAAGGTAAATATTATTGTGTTGAGTCCTGAAAAGTCCTGTGATAGAAAACTAATTGCAATGCAACACTTTTTTATGAAAGCACAACCTTTTGCTCATGCTCATTAAGTAAGCTCATAAACAATAAACAGTTGAATGAGAAGGCAAGTGGAAAAAAAACACAATCTAAATGAAGTCATTTTAGCATGCCAAAGTCAAATTTATGCATATAACATACACTTTCCCAACAACAAAATTGTGGCTAGTGAAAATGGCGAGTGGCTAGTAACGGTGGAAAACTACTAGCCACAATGGCTGGTGATCAAAAAAGTTAATGTCAAGCCCTGATTATTAGTACTAATTAACAGCCAATAACCTAATAATAGGCAGGTGATAAGCCATTAGTTTACATAAAGAAATGGTACCTAAATTGTTACCAAAAATCTAGACCTACAATTAAGGCTTTTGAGGGAGTTTAGAAACAGAACTTTACTGATCTTTCTTTGCTCAAACATAAAATTGAAAACGTCATAACAGGACTTATTGAGATGTTTCTGAGTTTTAAATGCTGCTCCTTACCTTTAGCCTGCCTGTCGTGAGACTCAGCCAGGAACTGTCGGATCTTGTCAGAAGGAATGGCGAAGGATATTCCAGCGGTCACCTTCAGCGTGTTGATTCCTATCACTTCACCATCCTATAGCAATAGACACAAGAATGAAGACACAAATGTAAACGTGAACTCACACAAGTACACCGAACATCTGGATGCACAAATGTCTTCCTGTGACAATGTGATATTTCCGACATTAATCCTTATGAATGCACACATGTGTTTGTGGTCACGACTGACTCAACACAAAGTCTTAATGCCAACATATGTTTCTACGCTAAAAAAGAAATGCCATAAACATCATTAAATGTGGAAAGCCAGTTTTGACTGCATTCTGCTACTCCTGGTAATTTGCTTGCGTGCAAGACTCAAGCTGGTTTTATTATTTGCACATGAGAAAGATATACATAACAAAGAGTGAAACTCTTACCAGATTCACTAGGGGCCCTCCGGAATTACCATACTGAAACACAGAAAGAGTGGGTTTATGACAAGCATGTCAATAAATTTGTTCCTCTTGATCAAAATATTAAAGTTTGTTGCGATGTTATTAAGTTACCTTTGAATTTAAAATTAGGAAAGAAAGAAAGAAAGTATATTTCTGGCATAATTAACACACTGCTAACTTAATTTAACACTGCTAGCATTAACAAACATGTTGCTAGCATGTTACTAAAATGTTTTATTACATGGATAATATGCTCTGGCAAATTTTAACACATTGTTAACAATTTAACACTGCTAGCATGAACAAACATGTTGCTATATGTTGTTAAAATGTTTTAATACATGGTTAACATGTTCTGGCAAATGTTAACACATTGTTAACTTAATTTAAGACTGCTAGCAGGAACTAACACATTGCTATAATCTAATTTAACACTGCTAACATGAACATACATGTTGCTATCATGTTACTAAAATGTTTTAATAAATGGTTAACATGTTGTAGCAAATTTTAACACACTGTTAACTTAATTTAACACTGCTAGCATGAACAAACATGTTGCTAGCATGTTACTAAAATGTTTTAATACATGGTTAACATGTGTTAAGAAATTGCTAGCTTAATTCAACACTGCTAGCATGAACAAACATGTTGCTAGCAAGTTGCTGAAATGTTTTATTACATGGATAACATGCTCTGGCAAATTTTAACACATTGTTAACAATTAAACACTTCTAGCATGAACAAACATGTTGCTATATGTTGCTAAAATGTTTTAATACATGGTTAACATGTTCTGGCACATGTTAACACATTGTTATCTTA